>JACEGR010002742.1:0-120582 GCA_014170235.1 Listronotus bonariensis | reverse complement strand
TGAAATAATGAAGTTTGAAATTCTGTACTTCCTGCAGATGACACGGTAGCTGTAAAGAATGTCCAAGAAGAGAATAGCGGCAGAGATCCTTATCCAGTTCTGACACCCTTTGTATGGGTCATTATATTGTCATTTAGAATATTAAATATGCAGCAAACGATATACAGAGAAGCCGAATAAGTTTTCATTTTTGAAGTAAAGTATTTTCAAATGAAACAACACTTAGGTAAGAAGCTGAGTGCGGATTATTCAATGTACGTTACAAAATATTTTTATTCCCTATGTGGGGTTAAAAAATTTATAAATATAGTAAAGCACTTTGTCTAGTTGTTCCAATGTTTAAATTGGAACGTCGTCACCCCATTTTTTTTTTGGTCATAATTAACCCAATTCTGTTTTTAATCATTTAACTTTGCTAAATACCTCAGTCATCCGGTATTGGCTGTTTTCTGGTATACATGTAAAGAAAAAAATTTTAAAATATAAAATTTTATAAAATGTGAGTGTTTATTTCATACGTAATTTAAGAAACAGGCCGTTAAATGTTTCCATTTAAAAATCAGATAGTTCCAAAGATCGCAAAAAAAACGTAAAGTGACGCATGCTTTAAAATGACGATTCCATTTTGTTTAAGAATTTTCTTATAGATTTACACAGATACGCCAGTCACATATCCCTCAATATATTTGGAAAAAACGGACAATGAAGTAACGAGAATACTACCAGCCGAAGGACTTCCTGGTGGGAAATACTATTTTCGTGTTAGGGCGCGATGTGCTTCTTTACGACTGCGACAAGTTTACCAGAGACTCACTTTAGGTAAGTTGTATTCTTCAACCTCTTATCAGTTTAAACAAATTATTCAATAATTTTTTATTGTCGGACATATGGAATACAAACGGGTAGAAAGCTCACTAGAGTATCCGTAAATTATAATCCGTTAGTCGGTCGCGTAAGCGTGGAGCGGAGAAGTTTCAAATCTCTTTATGTTGTTGGTAATGACTACAATGTTTTGTGGTAAACGGCGTCTTTAAACCGGTTTATATCTCTTAAAAGCTCCGCGGATAATATTTGTTCGTTTCGAGCGGCCAGCGAAAGGGCTTTTTCGTTTAGGAATATTGCAGCCGGCTGATTTAAAAATACAAGTTTTTATTTTTTGCTTAAAGATCAAAGACAGCGCTCTCACATTTCCGCTCTACGCTGCCCCCTTCCGCTTGGTATCGTGGCAAAGGCCTTAATTTAAGATAGAATGGAAGGTTTATGACACTACATCTTTGTTTCAATATAACAAAGTGATAATTATTTTAAAAACTACAATTATCATTATTTGTCCATTAAAAATGCACTTGTATTGAACAAAAACCACCATTTCTATCAAAGAACCCGAGAAAGAGAAGCCAGCACCACAAGTACCTCCTCATGATGGTTTGGGTAGTTTGGAAGATTCCCTACAAAATACTTTGACTTTCTTGCCAAAACCCACCCCAGAAAGATGTTATGAAACAAATTGTGAATGCCAGTAGTATTTACGGTAGGTCAAAAATGTGTTATAGATTGCATAAAGCTGCATTAATAGATTGACGTTTGACCTTTTCAGTGAAACAACAACTTTCCATCAGTCAAATTATGTTTTGTTGTCTGCCGTTTCCATATACCATCGAAAACCTAAACGTCAAATGGCAAACGGAAACAAGAAACATAAATCTATAGATCAGCTTACACACTGTCTGTTTCGGTTAACTCAGTTCTGGTTGACAAACCACCTAATGTTTCTACAGGGGTGTTTTCTAATTGCGGTTATGACAAAAAGTTCACATACACATAGGTCCGTAAATGCTTTGTTTATAAATACAGGGATTGTTTAAACTTTAAAAAAAATAGTTTTTATTAATATGTTAAAATGTCCTTATAAAATTTTAATAAAAAAATTGGCTGTGGTATTTGTTGTAAAATAAAGTTAAATTGGGCCCTAACTTAATTTAAATAAGTTAGACCAGTGGCCGCGTGGGACGCATCTTAGCTCATATTATTGACAAAAAATCTACGCCACTGACTTTTCTTTGCTATTTTTATATTTTTGTTCAGATAAAATATATTTTTAAATAACTTGCCTAAGTTTTCCAGAAAAAAATACGGTTAATTGCATATTCCTGGACCATACAAGAAACAATAGAGCAATTTTTCTTTTAAAAATTAAGTTTTGTAATTTTTTAGTAGGAGCTATGTAACAACAATTACAAATACTTAATAAAATAGTGTTTATATCTAGTCCAAAAAGTATTTTCGAAATTTTAAGGTTCTTCTAAAAAGTTTAACACTCTGTATCTTAAGAATGTAAACATTTGGGGACCCATGTTTATATGAACTTTTTTGGCTAAGGAATACGCCCTTAAATTTTCTTACCGCAATTAGGAAACACCCTGTATAGCCGCAAATAAAGATATTTCACTTAAACAATATAGAATGTGTGGCTTGGAAACTTTAATTGGGTATAGACGGTCAAGCAAAACTGTCACATTTGTATAAAAAGTCAATGCTAGAGCGTAAATATGGGTGTGTGTATTACAAAATACATTGGCTTTTTATAAAAAATGTGACAGTTTTGCATGACCGTTTGTATCCTGGTTTAGATTGATATGTTTTCCATAAGGTTTTTAAATTAAACGTAATTGTAATAATTTTCTTAACTTAAAATTATTTTAAAAGAGTGATTTTTAAATACTTTGAAGTACAGTGCCGTTCCTGGGTCTTCTGTCGCCCCGCAAAAAGGAATTTGCGCCTCCCTCTTGTGTAAATTTTTGAAGAGCAAAAAAATTTCCCTCTTTCAACTCACTGTAAAAAAGGCTCTTCATTTGGGCAAAATGCCGCCTACTAATTTTTCCGCCCCGTGCAAATGTCCCTGCTGCACCCCCGCCAGGAACAGCCTTGTTGAAGTAACTCAAAATTAAAGACCTATATAGTCTATTATAAAAAATTGTTTATTTGCTAAACCTTAATTAGACTAAATAATAATAACTTACTAATTTTGGATCCCTGGACCATTTTTACTAATTATTACTAACAAGCTAATTTTTCGTAAGTAGCTTCATTTTGCTTGTAACCTACCACCAACGAAAATTGTTGTAAGAAAAAAGTTGGGGTCTTGTCAAAATGAAGCTACTCGCAAAAAAATAACTTGTTAGTATGAATGGTATAAATGGTCCAAGGATCCCTAACTATACATGATGTTCTGGTTAGTTATTTTGAAATTAGCTTAAACTTATAGAAGGATATCTTGTGGCCCTCTACAATCAGATTTAAATGTTTTTTGGTTTCAGTAACCTCTTCACTGACTTGAGGATTTTTTTTTCCTGTATAGATGTTTTTTTTTTAATATTTATACAAGAAAATTTACTTTTCTCTCAAACTTATAATTTGATAAGTCTAATATTGTACACATGTATAGACAAACATAAGAGTCCCAAAACAAAATATTTTCTAAAAATAAACCTACAACTTTAAAACTAACCCTGCACACTTTTAAACTAACGATAACTTTTTATCTGTTGCGCCTATCTTTTTATTTTTTATAGGACTGATAGCTATATATGTTTTTCTAGGTTTGTCAATTTTGGTCGAAAAGACCTAGTCAGGACCGGACTTACAGGACTTTTCCAAAATGATGCATTTAACTTCGTTGAACAAAAAAAATGTATCTGCAATTAGGCTAATACGTTTAATTTTAATAAATTTACTGTTAAGTTGTATCAGCATTCAATTCAGGAATCATGGTAATCTCACATTTTTAGAGAAATGCATGCTTTTGGGGCGCATAATTTACCAAGACTAATCATAATTCCGGAATCCTCCAATTATGGACAAATTTGCTTTAACTGAATTATTTCCCATAGTTTGTCTACAAGAAAAACGTATTAGTTCAATTGTAGCTAAATCCGATTTCTTTTACAACGAGGTTAAATGCATCATTTTGGACAAAAATCTCGTAAGTCCGCTCCTAACAAAATCTATTTGACCGAAATTGACAAACCTAGAGAAAACATATCTGCCTATTAGCCCTATAAAAATATAAAAGATAGGCACAACAGATAAAAAGTTCTTGTTACCTAAAAAGTGTGCAAGTTTAATATAGACTTTTATCTCTAGTTCATATACCACTTTGAACGAAATCTCTAACTTTCATAGTTTAGGCGCTATGGAAGTCCCACGTACTAATATCAAGCACCCTTTATTAACAATTAGACTCAAAAGATTTATTTTTTCCCAAAGGTAATATCTGTCCTTTGCTTGGAGCCATATTTGGGCATTCCTGACCAAGTTAAAAATTAGTAGTTGGACAAATCTTACACCTTAATAAAGTGTCATGAAGGTATAATCAACATTCATAACTAAAAAATCTTAGCTTAGATAAGTTGTTTAATTTCGCATTTTAAACATAGATTAAAAATTAGTAGTACCTTTAAAATTGTCATCAATGTATTAACAAAAACATATTTATTTGGTAGATATGAAATGAAAATGGACGCTGTCCACCCAGAAGATACCATTCGCCGCTTTATTTTGTTATATTCTTTGGCAGATGGCACCTGTAAAATTCAAGAACCACCCGTTAAAAACTCTGGTATTATTGGTGGAAAATATTTACGCAGTACATTACTAGTAAAACCTGGCTCAGATCCATTAAATCCAGAATTGTATACTCCCGCCGATTTTTATATTGGAGCTATTATAGTGGTTTTCAATCAAAGGTAATTTATATTATTTATAGTATTTTATTATTTTTATTTTTTAATCTTGAGACAGCAAATGATGGCTTCTGAGTCCTGAGTGAGATAAGAGAAAATTTATTAACACGGGACTGGGGGAAAAGGGAAAACATCTGCGGGCAGTAAGTTCCAGAGTCGAGTCACACTAGTGATGTGAACCCTGGACTTCTCAAGTTGGCTTATTTCTCGGAGCAGAAGCCGTCGAAATATCAATTGGAGTAAAATATTTCCATCGAATGGTAGGTAAGAAAAAGAAATCTTTCTGTAAGTGAAGGATCATTGATAAGGAGAGCAGCTCTTTTATGAATGGAATTAAAAATGTAAGTTGTGATACACGGGATTTCGGGATTTACTTCAGCGCGGCAGATTATTATACCGGAGAGGTATCCTCCCGGTTAAGTACCTCCATCAAAGATAAATCCCGTATACAGGGCCGATCATCAAAAACAAAAATATATCCATCAGAAATTGTCGAGCGCGTCAGATTAAGATAGGGTGATTTAATTACATGTTAAACAGTGTATATTCCACTGATCGGACAATTTAAGAGTGACGTAAACAAAGCGGAGAGCTACAAAGTTGTAAAAACGTCATTTTGACATTCTCAAGCTTTTTTTTATTTTGAAGAAAATAATTTAAGGATAACGAAAAATATATAATCCCATACAATGCGAACGATTTCCACAAGCCGAAATAATAGCAGTATTTTTTGATGAAAAGGTATACATTATATAACATTTTTTTCTTATCATCTAAGCGTTTTAACCCATTAGGTCTCGTTGACGCACGAGTAAATAACCATTTAGCATTGTGGGCTCCCTACTCTTTGAAATCCATAATTTGAGGTCGATGTAATATGCCCACTACCACAATAGAACCTGTTTTTTTTTGCCAATAATACTTTAGAGTGCGTTCATAAATAAAATGTAAAGTAATGCTTACACTTTGTAATGGAATCAAAATGATATTTAAAATGTATTACATTGTAAAAGCAATTTTTTAACGCTACTCAGGAAATGTCACTTGTAACCTGACATGTTTCTTTTCTTTTTAAAAACTTTTAAATCTTAAAATTGTAACAATTTCGTTTGTTTCCTATTCTCTTAAGAGAGAAATTTGAAATGCGCAAAATCGGTAAATTGTTACCGCCCTCGTGAGCACGGTAAAGAATCTAATGCAGAGTTACATTCCCAGACTATTTTTGAACGCCGAAAGACAGAAAGCAGTGTAATTAATAAGTAATACATTTACAAACGACCCCTGTAGCAGAAATGTAAGAACTGTGTACTTTGTAATGATTTATGAACGTAACCTTATAAGCCATAAACCTTTGAAATTAAAGATATGTGATATTAGCACTAAGCCATCAAGTTAGAAGAACGACGCGAAGCGGTGTTCAGATAAGCTTCAAGTGCGAAAAAGGCACTTTGCACAAGTATTAAGAACAATATTTTTCTATGAATGTCTCAGAAAAGTAAAAACATATACAGGGTGATTCTTTACCTATACGCATAATCTTGGGAAATTATTGCTAACGACAAACAATGTGTAATAAGACAAAAAGTTTTAAAAATTATTTTTGGTTAGTGAGGTAATTAATTTTTAAATTAAATAACATAACGCGAATTATGAAGACAAATAATATGTAAAAGACAAATGATAAATAGTAAACTATCTTTTGTGTTAAAAAAAGTAATCTATAGGTAATCATTATGGGTAATCATTGGCTTTAAAATTATACTTCTTTTATTTAATTTTAAATAATTGGTTATCTCCCTAACTAAAAACATTGTACTAACTTTTTTTTAATTTTCGGTCATTTTTGTCCTTAACAAAAATTTCCCCAGTTTATATGTATAGGTTAAGAATACCCCTGTATTTATTTTTATTTTAATATTTCTCAACGTAACGACAAAAGTAACTACTTTGCGCACACGAGTTGAAAAAGAATATGTAAAAAAGCACTTATTTCTGGCTATTAATCATTTTACAGGTTCGTTATAACTGGAGCGGATCTCTATGTATATAGATATATGCAAGAGAACTCTAGTAAGTTCCCGTGTGAAGTCATAGAGAATACTAGAAACTGGATGTTTAACCAAGGTTATCTTAAAGATGACTTGGAAGATTCTGTTAAAGATAATTTGGAAGCAGAAAAGAAGTTTGAAGAGACAATAGGTATACAATATTAGAATTTCTGCTATTTATGCCCAGTTTTACAATAGCAGTTTAAGCTGTAGTTCAGTTGAACTCAACTGGTATTTGAACCTGTCCATTTAAAATATATTGCTGTCAAGTAAATGCCAAAAGTGACAGCAATATATTTTAAGTGGATAAGTTCATGTACCAGTAGAGTTCAACTGAGCAATTGTAAAACTGAGCATTATTATTTAGTCTTGAAAAGAGTAAAATTAGTCATTTTTAATTTTATTGATATGTTGCAGATGAGACAAAACAAACTGAAATGGAAAAATGTCTTCGAGAATTGAATGTCGGCGGTGGAAATGTCGATCCAGTAGCCGAGAAAGCTAAACAAGACAAGATACTTCAAGAATATGAAGATTCAATTAAACACACTTACCAGGTACCACCACACGGAATTCTTCCAGTTAATAAAGAATGTGCATATCCAGTGTATACTGGAGAAAAGAAAGATCTAAGTTGTACAGAAGATATTGAAGGTAACTATAAAAATAAAATATTTCGCTATTAGAGCGGCTTTTACAATGTCGTGTCAACAAACTCAGGGTTGAATTTATTAAGTGGTTGAAATTCTAGCTAAGTTTTAAAAGCATTGTCGCCTAGATTTACCAAAATTGGTTCGCTTCTAGGGTAGGAATATACTAACTCAAGGATTGACTCAACATTGTAAAAGCCGCTCTTAGTAGGGTATTTTTCAGAGCTCGCATAAGTATTTGAATACTTAATTCAGCCTAAATACTGTTTTTAATTGAGGGCTACTACTTGTACTTGATATAATATTTATTTTAAATCTTAAAAAACATAAATAATAACTTTTAATAATCAATAGCCATTAATTATTAGATTAGGTAAGTAATCTTAATTAGGCAGTCAAGTAAAAAGTCGTCAAAGCCACATCAAATGTCAAGACTACAAAAAAGTTGTTAATGCAAAAAATGTGAATTTATGCTTTAGTATATTGTAAAATTTTTCTGTTTCTTTCAAAATCCAAGAAAAAAAAGGTAATAAGAACAACCTATGTTACCCGGTATACCGGGTGGTGTATCATCAGACTGGCCATATGAAATCCCATGTAGATACCTTCAAATATTGGCTCCCCTATTGA
Source organism: Listronotus bonariensis (assembly GCA_014170235.1). Lineage (NCBI taxonomy): Eukaryota > Metazoa > Arthropoda > Insecta > Coleoptera > Curculionidae > Listronotus > Listronotus bonariensis. The sequence goes on along the minus strand of JACEGR010002742.1, from coordinate 112,512 downwards.
TTTTAGAACAAAATTGTATGAGACTATTTTGAAGACATTAATAAGATAAGCTCACACACTAAATTTCATTAATTTCTAATTAGCCAATTAAAAGTTATTTAGGAAAAACTATTTGTAAAATCGTAGCATACCTGATACATACATACCATAATGAATCCACCAGTAATGTAATAAATAATAATGAAAAACTATACTTTGGCCACTTTAAATATAGAAAAACACCTAAACAAAAAATGTATTCCATTGGTTTAAAAGTCAGTTGCCATAGTTACTTACTAGGTATATTTTTCAATATAAAGTACCCAAAGTATAATAAAAAGTAAAACATCAATTAAAAAATTTACAAAAAATTTAGTTATCACTGCTAGATTCATTTAGGTATGTATCAGGTATCAGGATTTTTCAAATGAAGGGTACAGTAATAAAACAAGAAATGTCCATTTTTATTAAAATTGAGATTATTAGCGTAATTTGTTGGTACATCTTTACACTTTTAATGCCCAAAATTATAACCAAATAAACCTAGAATTGTCAATGCGAGATCCGAATAAAAGGGAAGAGTAAATATTAAGACTGTCGTATCCCAGAATGTGGTTTTTGTGACAATCTTTGATTTATTTCTGTACCCTTCAAATAGTTGTTCTTAAATAACGTTTAATTGACTTATTAGAAATCAACAAAATTTAATGTGTAAGCTTATCTTATTAAGGTCTTCAAAATAGTTTAATACAATTTTGTTGTAAAATCAATAGGAGAGACAATATTTAAGGGTATCAAAATTTACATGGGATTTCCCATGGCCAGTCTGACGATGCGCCGATGAGGTATCTGTTTAATTGAAACATGCACATTTTGCTGCCTACCCTCCAAATTTTTTGCCGGGTGAAAAGAAAAAGCTACATAATAATAAAAATACAGTGATCTAATAAAATTTAATAATAAATCGCACTTTTAGGAAAATACACCTCCTATACACCAAAACACATTGACACACCTGAAGAAATCGTTAAAAAATATTACGCTGGTGTACTAAAAGAACAACAGAAAGTTTGTGATGGCAGGTACCCCATAAAATGCACAGATCCGCCAACCACTAAACAGAAAACTGAAAGACCAACAATAATGATTAGCCCGCCCGACATTCCACCAGAGGCGTGTAAAATTAACAGAAAGTCTGTTAGATTCCAGGATGATAATGAAAGATGTACGCAGGACGTAAACGACATATGCGATTTGAAGGAGAAGACGCACTGTGACTGTACAGAGTATCAGCCTTGTTAAACAAGGTGTTAGTTTTAACATAAAAATACATTTTTTTATTTTCACCAAATAACTTGTTTTTATAGCAGAGTTGTTTGCAATATATTTATATGTATTTTTACACTCGAACTAAAACTACTTGCTTCCTATATTCATGCCATTTTGCTGTTAAGACCGACCCGTATAAACATTATGGGACGTTCCTCTTCGACGTTTTTTCAGACCTCCGTTTGACGACCGCTGTTTGAGAGCTCAAAGCGGAACACCATTTAAATTTATTTGATATAATCAAAAAATTTGTATATCTATTTTGACATGCAAAATACGTTTTTGATACAATACCTAAATCTTGTTTTTTTTAATTTAAAAAGTGAGTTTTTGGTTTAGGGGTTTTTTAAGGTGAGAAAACTGCTAAACCTTTTGTTGAAGGATGTAGAGGGCGCCGCAATTTTTCCTTTTCTTGCTTATGTTTAGAATGTCATACCTTTTCTTTGTATTATCTTATATTTTTTGCATAAAAAAGGTATACTTGGTAAATATCACTATGACCAACCGTTTTTGAGATATTTAAGGTTAAATGTGTTATTTCATACAAAAAGTGTTCATTGCATTTCTTTACACTTTATCTAGGCCACCTGGCAGCCTCCAAAAGGTCCTTACAGAATGCTACCACAAATTCCTTAGGCCAAAATACAACAATATATTGCAAACTTACCTTAGTCGAAAAGTTGATCATAAAGATAATACACACAGGATAAAGATTATATTTTATTTTTTTAATCGACACCCTGATAAATTATACAGGGGCACAAAAAAGTTATGGCATTTTGAACATAAGCAAATGACTGCAGGTGGCTCCCTCTTCCTTTAACAACAAAAACTTATGCAGATTTTGGAAGAACGCCTTTTTTCTTCGCCAAATTTTCAAGATCAAAAAGTCCTCACCCGCTCGAACGTTTCCATCAATGGGAAGGGATAAATGGTAAATTGCTGATAAGAAACTCTCATGTCACAAAAATTTTGATGATCAACAAAGTTCCTCACCTCCGCCAAACCCTTTCTTTATGTTCATTTATTTCCCAGTCCGCCAAAATCGGGACGTGTGGTTACTTTACCCTAATACCCAATTCTATGATGAAAAATCCAATAATAAAAAATATTTAAAAATAACTAAAAATTAAAATGGAAACTTTGACTCTCTGCATCTGCCAACAATCAACTTTTTTGACTAAAGTAAATTGGGTTAGATTCTTTGCATCTGGTCCAAGGAATGGTGGCAACATTTTTACAAGCCTTTTTTAGAGACACCATGTACTGTGTTATTTCTCTCTTGTTATTTCATTTATCTTAAGTGGTTAAATGCAGTATCTTAACCTTGCTAATTTACTTCCGCATGTTGTTTGACTTGCAATATTATGTGTATTTCTATGTTTACACAACAGGGTGTTACTCAATATTATTCAAAATCTACATTATATTCAAATTTATTCTCAAAAATTCGAAGTCAATCCGATAAATACTTCAGAGATATACCTGAATTATTTGTAAGGTTGCGTCAGAGTGTTGTAAGTTACTTCTGAAACTTTAAACTCGTTTGTAAGTTACTTCTGAAACTTTAAACTCGTTTTTCTCAAAACTGTCTTTTAAAATCGGTGAGCACGATTTTTCAGAGACGGCTTAACTTATCGAGCTCAAATTTAAACACAATCTTCATAGATATATTCTTGAGGTACCGAACGAAGGAATAAGATGTGAATTTTTTTTATTTAGGCGAAAATTATTCAAATATCCGCCATTTTGTTAAAAATCAAAATTTTGATTATTTCTTTATTCAATATCTGCGTTTATCTATCCTTCAGAAGATCTTACCTTTATTTTTTATTTTTCAAATAATCTAAACCGTCGAAACGGTGCTCACCGCCAAGCGCCTTTTTTGGAGGTCGTTCGGGACATTATCCACAGAAGCATTATACATCAATATTTTTACATGAGTAACACACGTGTTCTCAAAAGTATGTTCTTTTAGAATTACTATTACTTGTAATTGATAAATAAAAGCTGTTTCTACAAACAAAATCATAAAAAAGTCTTTTAACTTTTAATAAAGCTTTTAAAAATGTTTTAAATATAAACTTAGAGAAGATATTCTTATTTTTGGATATAGGTACTCTGTAATATCGTATTTTTTAGTGTACCAATTTCATATTTTCTTTTGAATCTTCAAATACAATAATTAGGTTGTAATAGTAATTTTTTTTATAGCTCATATAAGTGACTGACATAATTTTTAGACACCCTATACTGAAGACGTTAAATAAAAATAAAACAAAATTTAAATAAATAATACAACATTTACTACTTTTACCTTGCAGATATTTGTACAAAACTTTATTAAATAATTTGAGAACTCAATTTCATAAAACAAATTTATATACTGTTCATGGTAATGCAAACAAAATCCATGATTTACCTTAAAATTTAACATTTTATCACCTTTTTGAAAAATTCGAATCCATATGTCTTGACGATCTTTGAATATTATTCAAATTTGATTTTATTCTTTGTTCAACTGAAGAGTGTTTTGCAGACTTTAGAAGTTCAGTGTGTACAAGATCAGCATCAAATTTTTTGTTTACTGTTTCTTCTTCTTTTTTATCTTTTTCTTGGTATCTTTTTACATTTTCTTCCCTTTCCCTATCTCTGACTTCTGCATTCTGCATCATTTCTTTTCTTAATTTTTCCTTTTCTTTTTCAGTTAATCTTTTAACTTCTTTTCTTGCTGGTTTTGCAATTGGTTCAATCTTTTTTATGGTCTTTGAATCCACTTTTTAGGGCTTTCATTTTTTTAAAGCAATTTTCTTTCCATCAGATGTTACTAAGCCAAAGGACCTAGGTTTTTGTTGTCTTTCATCCTCGGAATCACTATATTTATATAGGGTTCTCAGTTCTTTTTCTTCTGAGCTAGAAGTATCACTATTACTTCTTCGGTTTTTTAAATGGGGCGGCTTTTCTGGAAAAAGCGGTTTGCTTTCCTCATTGGATGAGCTACTACTATCATCATTTTGTTTTTTTACACGAGATTTTTCAGTATGGATTGTCTTTGTCTGTGTTTGAATTTCTACCTCACCTCTTAATTTTTTAAGTTGTGCCATAATTTTTTCATCAAGGTCATTGTCGCTGTCTGCTTCATTTTTTTCTTTCTGTCACTTTTCGTCTTTTTTATCACTATCATTTTCTGAACTACTATCTCTTTCTTTTTTATATTTTCGCTTTACTGATGAAGGCCCATCTTGCCTATCAATATTATCTCTACTTTTATCTTGTGTTCTACTTTTTCTTCTTATAGGTTTTATCCCTTCTTTTCTCTTTACTAACACTTCTGTGTCTATGCCTTTTACCACTTGAACTACTGCTTGCCTCACTTTCTGTGGATGTACTTCTATGCCTAAATCTGTTCTTTTCCCTATGTTTGTCCCATTTTTTATATTTATTTTCTAAACTGCTTTCTCTTTGATCCCTAAAAAACCAAACAAACCATCGGTAAATAGTATTTATAAAAAACTTGTAAGTACAATGAAATCAATGGGTTCATTCAGGAGTACTCAGCCGCTGAACCGCTAAGTAAGCAGAATGTCAAAACCATCAAAATAAAGCCATCCCATTGGTTTGATTTGACAATTTTGACAGTCTGCTTACCCAGCGGATAAGCGGCTAAGTTCTTCTGAATGCACCCATTATTTTTATTTAGTAGTATACATACTGAGTTAGACCAGGTCACTATTAGTAATAAATTAACTGAGCTACTAAATGTTATGAATACATTTTTCTACTAAACTTTACTTATGTTGTTTATGTTCTTAACTAGTAATTATTTAAATCAAATAAAACCATAACTAAAAATACATTCTTATGTATTTTTTGGAAGAACAGAGGATGACGGTTTTTATTTTTAAATCTGACGTTTTTTCCATTATCATTTTTCATCCACTTTTGTTTTAAACATGAACCAGTATCACACTTTTTGAAAGAACTTATGTCCTGAAAATATGGATGTATAATACCTTATTGTTTGTCTTGTGCTTTTTTAAATTAAAATAAGTAAATAAGGAGATGTATTGTATGTATTCATGAAAAAGAAATTTCCCTTTTTGACAGTTAAGAGAAGAACTCCTGCTTTTCATCCCATTCACCGGGACCTCTACAGTGACGCGTTTCGCCTACCTCAAACTGGCTGTACCAGGTCCACAGTGAATAACACGAAAGGCAAGAGTATCTTATAAGAACAACTTCGTTGATCAACAGTAAGATATAATCTCACCATTGATACCATACTGAAATGCATCATTCAGTGAATCGGCATTAAGTTTTACCGGGAGTCGACATGTAAGATTTAAAAAATAAATGGAAATAATTCTCTACTGTCGTAATAATATACAAAAAAGGAGATTTTTTTCAGATATTATTACGACAGTAGTAAATTATTTCCATTTATTTTCTTAAGGTATTTATCATCCATTGTGATAAATTCAATACAGTTTTGTTTTCTTACCAGGTGCCATAGGGCTTTAACACCGTCGACAATAATAACATTTTTAGAATAAAGATCAGTTTTTATTTTAACAACAGTGTAAATTTTTTTTATTTAGTCAGTCAATTTAATGAAGGGACATACTGTAAATTCATAATTAATTTAAATACCTTTTATTATCTTTTCTTTTATTGTCTAAAGACAAATTCCTTTTTCTATCTGGAGATAATTTCCTTTGCTTTCTGTCCTCATCAGAACTGTATCTCCTTTTTCTTCTGTTTGATGATCTTGCATTTTCCTCATCAGTATCTGAACTACTACTTCTATCCCTCGTTTTTTTCTTATTGTCTTTAAAATTATCTTTATTTTTTTATTTTGCTTCTTTTTTCTTTTGCTGTCCGAGTCACTTGATTCATCTTTTTTGTTTTTCTTTTTCCTTTTAGGCCTATCTTCATCACTGTCATCACTTACTTTACCATTTAAAATATCTTGTAAATCTTGTTCTGATAATTTGTCCTTTAAAGCATTAAATTTGTGCATTAAAATAGTATTTAAAGCATCATTATTATCTTTCTTTATTTCTTTCTTTCCAATACCTAATGAATTATTTTTAAGTAATTTCATTTTTTCTTTTATTTTTCATCCAGATCATCTGAATGTTTCTTTTTGGATTTTTGTGTTTCTTTTTTTGTTCTTGTTGCTTTTTTAATGCTTCTTGGAGTTTTTTTAGTTGTACTGGATTTTGTAAAAACTGTCTACGGGCTTCCTCTTCCCTCTTTTTATGGCGACTAAGGGATCTTCCTGCAATTTAGCAGATAGGTCAACCTGGAAAAGTAACAACATAACAAGGATCATAAAATAATAGCTCACTTGGAAACTGTAAACAAAGCCATAATAATTATAATTAAATAATTTTTGTTTGATTTTTAAAAGAAAATAAAACAGTTGACAGGTAAGTAAAGCATCAAAAAAAAATTATGACTATTTGTTAAAAGTATATAAGAACTCTTTACTTTCAATTAGTACAGGGTGGCTCACCATATTCGACACGGTCTGTGGCTGGATAACCATGGAAATTAAAAAAAAGTAAATTGGGAAACATAGGGGCCTAATAAGGCCACAGTATAATGTAAGTTTAGCCCCTACTCAGTCTCAAAAAAGTGTGACATATCAAAGTTATATTTTTTTAAAATGGAACACCCTATATTTTATGAGGGTTTTAAAATCTACTTAAAAAATAAGTTAAGTTTGTTAATAGTACTAAGTGTCTTATTTTAATCGTTTTTGTGATGTTTGATTTTTTGAAAAATGCAGAGGTGCAATTTAATTAATTTTACTATTAACACTTTGAACTTTAAAATTTGTAACAAAATTAGGAAGAGTCTGCCAAATTATGTACAGGGTGTTCAAAAAAATAATTCATTTTTCAGGAAATTAAATAGCAAAACTCTCCTATTTTAAATGGAACACCCTGTATTTTTTACACCACACAATGGCAAATAAAATACCGTTTTAAATAGTTTATAGGTTGCCTATACCTATCTTTTTATACTTTATTAGTAAATTCCGTTTTTAGATATTTTTATTCCAAATGTCTATTTAAATCTAAGGAGGCTGTAATATAGCCATGTCTGTTTACTAAGCCATTATTATTAAATGTAGATTTGTCTGAAAACATCACAAATTTAAAAACTTTATTATCTGCCACTTTTTCTGACCTCGACAGACAAAATTTTATTTGTTGCTTATATTGCTACTTCCAATAATACTTATTGCAGCAGAATGTGGTAATGATAAAACTTGTGTTTTTAGACAATTATAATAATGCCTCTGATAGTTATAATGACATTCTGTGACCTAAAACTCGTTTTTTGTTTATCCATAACAAATAAAAGTTTTTAAATGTGTGCTGTTTTCAGACAAATGGCTTAGTAAACAGACATAGCCATATCATAGTCTCCTTAGATTTAGACGTTTGGAATAAAAATATCTAAAAACGGAATTATCTAAAAAAATATAAAACATAGGTATAGGAAACATATCACCATTTAAAAGGGTATATTGTTTGTTATCGTATGGTGTAATAAAAATACATGGTGTTCCATTTAAAATAAGAGAGTTTTTGCTATTTGATTTCCTGAAAGAAAGAAATTATCATCACCCTGTACATTATTTGATGGTAACACGACCTTCCTATGATATGGCGGACTCTTCCTAATTTTGTAACAAATTTTAAACTTCAAAATATTAAAAGTGTTAAGTAAAGTAAAATTAATATAATTGCACCTTTGCATTTTTCAAAAAATCAAATAATTCAAAAACAAATAAAATTAGACACTTAGTACTATAAACAAACTTAAGTTATTTTTGGTAATTTTTAGAAACTTGCGGTAACTCCGATTTTGATAAAATTTTGGTGTACAGGGGTTTTTGGGGCTTTGCTTACGAATCTGAAAGAATTTTTGAGGAAACGTTTTGTTCTCGAGATATCCATTATCAGACTTGAAATTGTTATTATTGTTAGCTGGGGCTTAAACCCCCAAAAACGGTTGGCTAGTTGGGCTTGTGATCCACAAAAAGAAAATTCAAAAAGCTAACAACAAATACTTACAGGGCATGGTTTCCGGTTTTCGCTATTTTAAGAGATTTTCGAAAAATTCTTTTCAGGGCGTTTCTATAGGTCGATTATGACACAAATCTGGGTGCGCGTTTTCAAAAATCCATTTCTATAATTTATTATTAATAAAAACATATTACGGGACGGTGGAGTGAACAGGGGTACTGGGTGGGGACAGAACAGTATAAATCCTACATTAAACACCCAAAAACAGTATTTCACAGTACACACCGCACTTTCTGTTTACAAAAATGTCCAAAAAATTGTTTAAAAAAATTAAAATAAATAATAGTTTAAACAACAATCCCGCCATGTCTGTCACGAATGTCACTGCATAAAAATGATGATTTGCAAATGTCTTGCGATGTTGCCAAACAGCTGAAAAAAAGGAAGATACAGTACAAAATTCGGTTACGTCACATTATACGGAAACACTATAACTTAAAATTTTTGCATGTTTTATTTATCTTTATGGTAAAACACGGTCTAACAAATCAAATAAAAGGCGGAAATTTGAAAAAAACTTTTAATAAAGACATAAAAAATTGTTTAAATACGAAAATCACACGAAAATGCATGGTTTAGTTTACCGTCGTGATTTAGGGTTAGGAGTATTTGGAAAACCGGTGTTGCCAAGTTGTTTATTTTTATAAGATACATCAACTTTGTGTCGTTTTAAATTTGTATTGGGGTTAGGTGAACAGGTTAGTTTTTGTTAGTCAACGCTAGTTTTTGTTACTTCTGCTAAGTTATGCTTAGTTTTAGCAAGTTCTAGTAGGTTTTGTTAGGTCTATCTTAACATATCTTTTATTTGTTTTTAGGACTAATATACCTGTATGGCAACACTGTAAGAATTTTGCGACTTTTAAACTTATTTTTTTAATACAAAAAAGAAAAACCCGCATTTTTTTTCGTGAAATGTATTATTTGAGAGGCCCTTTTTTGTTTGGTTTTGAAAAGAAAGTGAAAATCGTGTTTCCGTATAGTGTGACGGAACCCAAAATTCATATGAAAAATTAAGTTATACCTTCTTCTTATTATAATTTGTAGAGAAAAAAGAAAAATACCTAAGCATTAAGAAGGAGGTATTTCTACAAAAATACCATTGTGGAAATGGTGGATTTTAGTAAGTGTATGATGCACGGCATCTACGAAGATTTGAATGGGAATCCCCGAAATAGGCTTGGTGTTAAATCTTCATAAGAAGTTTGGCAACGTTGCCTCTATCGAGACTGTCGTTTTCATAATTTCTTTAATTAATGGCGAACGAGAATCTCATGCGTGGGATAATTTTTGAAAAATTTAATAGTTTTTAAAATTAATTTACATATTTTATGTGCCCCGAGTGCAGTGTATTAATGTTTTCTTGTGTTTGACGTTGGATTTATATGTTGTCCCCACCCAGCACCCCTGTTCACTCCACCGTCCCGTAAGTATGTTTTGATTAATAATAAATTATAGAAGTGGATTTTTAAAAACGCGCATACAGATTTGTGTCATAATCGACCTATAGAAACGCCCTGAAAAAGAATTTTTCGAAAATCTCTTAAAATAGCGAAAACCGCTATATCTCCATATAGCTAGAAAGCCACCAAATCATTTTCACAGGTGGTGAAAATTATTTTGTGGCCTATTAGAACAAAAAGCCTTTATGATCCCAAATAAAACTACTTCCTTACCTGTTCTGCTAAAACAATCTTATTAAAATCCCTAATTGATGGTGGTATGCATTCATGTTCTACATGGTTTTTGGGTGTGGGTAATACAAACTTTTTCTCTTTTTCCTCTTCATTAATCTGCTCCAAAGTTTTATCAACTTTACGCCCAAGTAAATATTCCTCCCGTTCCACTAGACTGTTAGCACCTTTATAAATCCAATCAAGCTTTTCTTCTTTAGACCATGTTGGTAAAATGTATTATTGGTAAGAACTCTAATTATTAATTAAGCGATAAAATATCGTGTTTGGTGTTTACCAATGTCATTGGTGTTTACATTATTTGGCTTTTGACAATTTTTTAGGTTAGGGTTTATTAATTTTAGGTTAACTTCTTGCTCTTCCTTTATCCACTCCCGTTGGCACTGCTAGAAGACAATCTGCCAGCACGGTACACTGTATTAGGCTTAGCAAATGGCAGAATGACCCTTTTGCGTTCTTTAAAACCTCAAGATACATATTTCAATTTTTAGTATGAACTCCAAGTGGACACATGCTTTTCTAATTAATCAATAGGTAAAGTAAAGTAAGAAAAAATACTGCTATATAGTATATTTTTTCTCACTAAACTATTCGTAGGGGTTAGCGTCAAGACAACTTTTAATAGGTATATGCTCTAAAATTTAGATTATATTTTTGAAAATGCCTTTATCGGATCATTTGCGGTTTAATTACCGCCCAACAATCGGAAGGTTATTGCGTACCAAAGAACAAACCAATTCTTTAAACCTAACCTTACAATTTGTACAAGGTTTATATACAAAATAAGAAATAATCTCTGAAATAATTTAAAATATTTTATTATGCCTATTAAGGATGGCCAAAAAGCGGAATCAATGGAAATTATATTCGTAAGTATAAATATTAATATTATAAGTATACAGATGTATTTTCTTTTACTTGTTTTAAGACTCTTTAATTTTTGAAATTTTGTCCTAGTCTGATGAAGATTTACCATATGAAGAAGAAATTCTAAGGAACCCTTATTCAGTTAAACACTGGTTACGGTATATAGAACACAAAAAGAAAGCTCCCAAGCATGGGGTAAATTTAATATATGAGCGTGCTTTAAAAGAGCTGCCTGGATCATATAAACTATGGTATAATTATTTAAGAGTTAGAAGACAACAAGTTAAAAATAGATGTATTACAGATCCAGGTTTTGAAGAAGTTAATAATGCCTTTGAAAGAGCTCTTGTGTTTATGCATAAAATGCCTAGAATATGGATGGATTACTGTCAATTTTTAACTGACCAAAATAAAATAACACGAACAAGAAAAGTGTTTGATAGGGCTTTAAGAGCCTTACCAGTTACACAACACCACCGAATTTGGCCACTTTATTTAATGTTTGTTAAAAAGCATGATATACCTGAAACTGCCCTGAGAGTTTTTAGAAGATACTTAAAATTGTCTCCTGAAAATGCAGAAGAATATGTGGAGTACCTAAATGAAGCTGGAAGATTAGATGAAGCAGCTGTAGTTTTAGCTAAAATAGTAAATGATGAAAATTTTGTCTCTCAGTATGGAAAATCAAAACATCAGCTTTGGAATGAATTATGTGAACTTATATCCAACAATCCTGATAAAGTGCAGTCTCTAAATGTTGATGCTATTATTAGAGGTAAGTTTATTAAGATTTAAAAATTAAAAAGGTAAAATTTAACCTATGGGTATTTGTATCCATTATTATAAACATGTAAGAATAAATGTATACTAGGGTGTGCCAAAAGTGTAAAAAAAGGTCCAAACAAAGCTCCTGTTAAAAGCACAGCTCAAAATTTTAACTTTAAGAGGTTCTCCATGGTTTTTTAGAAGTTTCACTGAGTCATATTTTTATCTTCAGTAAGTAGGTATTTAATTTTTTTATAGAGCTTTGAATTTAAAATTTTGGGTTTTTACTCATATTGTCAGTGTTTTTTAAAATAGGAGTTTATGATTTTGCCTGTGCAAATTTATTGTCCATAATTCTTATTTATATAAAAATACTCCTAAAATTGTTATAAAGTTGTTTTTTGTTTTTAAGTGTACAAGAGAACAAATGAATAAAAAATTTCATTTTTAGAGAAAAAGTTATTTATGGTTAATATTTTTGCTTATTAAAAACATGATTTATGAAAAAAATGTTTATTTTGTATACAGGGTAAATATGCAAAAACTTGAAAAACATGATTTTTCTCCAAGAGTAAACTACCTTTATTTTTAATTTTTCAGCAAAATGTCATTTAGAAATTTTATTTTGTTATTGTTTTAAATTTGATGTTTGTATTTTTGTATTTTAAATATGTGACAAGTCTGATAGGTTTATACCCAAGTGTTTAACCTTTAAGTGATGAATAAAAGTATTTTGAATTAAGAATAGCATGTCGAATAACTATCAATATTACAGGGGAATCAAAAAATTTCGTGAAAATGATTTTTGAGCTGTCAAAAATTAATTATTTTAATTTTTTAGAATAAAATAACCTGAAAAACTCCCAAAATTTGGTGTTAAAACACCTGCTTCTTCCAAATTCCTACACAGCAAAATTTTTCAGCTGTAAATGAATGTAATCTAGGTGTTTTCGCCAAATTATGGTGTCCAATAAAATTTTGTATTATTGTTTTTATTGATTACCAACTTTACTCTAAATAAATTTTTCTAATGAAATTTACATAAAAATGAAAATAAAGGTAGTTACTCTTAGAAAATTTTGTTTTTAAGTTTTTGCGAACCCAGTATACAAAACCAACATTTTCTCTTTGTGAATCATAGTTTTTATGAGCAAAAGTTTTTTAGAATTACTTTTTTTGAAAAATTAAATTTTTGGTCCATTTGTCCTCTCTTGTACACCCCTCTTTGGACAGTCTCTATAACTTTTTATAAATATAAAAGGCCAATTTAGCACAAAACAAATTAAATTTATCAGTTTAGTGGCATCTCAAGCGATACCTGGAAGAATATTTCCAAGAAAAAGTGCCACCAGTAAATCTGCCACCGTCTTTTGTGCAATTTTTAAATTTATTTTATCTATTTATTTATTTATTTACAAATGTACACTACAGAATAAAAACATTCTAAATGGTACAAGCTAAAGTTAAAAAATTCAAATTATTTTATGCTTTCACTTTATAATATATAATATAATATATAAGAGGTTTTTATTTAGAAAACTTTAAGTTAGGTTTGTGCTTGGATTTACCCTGTAATTATTTGTCTATTTGTAACAAAAATATAGTTCAAGTATTTGATTTAGGTGGTTTAAGACGCTACACTGACCAGTTAGGTCACTTATGGAACTCATTGGCAAATTATTATGTTAGAAGTGGTCTTTTGAGCGAGCAAGGGATATATATGAAGAAGCTATTCAAACTGTTACTACAGTCAGGGATTTTACACAAGTTTTTGATGCATATGCTCAGTTTGAAGAACTTAGCTTAAGCAAAAGGATGGAAGAAGTTTCAAAATGGCAAACCCAAGTGAAGATGAAAATATAGATTTGGAATTAAGATTAGCCCGTTTTGAAAACCTAATGGAAAGGCGGTTACTGTTGTTAAACTCTGTTCTATTGCGACAAAATCCCCATAATGTACAGGAGTGGCACAAACGAGTGCAGTTATATGAAGGTAGGTACTATGCTCTTTATTATTATTATTATTTACCCCTTTTATACATCTCTGCTAGAATGCATTACTTAAGTAGGTGCATTATTTCATTACTTTTGATTATATTGCCAACACAAATCCAATAAGGTTCTAGCGTTCTCTAGGAATAATTTAAAAAAAAAACATATTCTAATACGTACCCAGGAAAAAATATATTCACTCGGTAACAGAGAACTTTAAGAAAATAGAAAATAGAATATAAAATCTTGGTGAAATTGATGTATTTCTGAAGATAAAATAAGTCATTTAAATTTTGCCTACTATATTGTGCTTATGTTAGGGATTTTATTTCATCGAAGGTGCTTACATTGCATTTGATTTTTTAATAGAAGTAAGTTAAAACTATAGAATTTAATATTAATTTTTTTTGTTTAATTTTCAACACTATAGGACTACCACCTTATTTGACATTTATAATTCTCTAGGAAAACCACATGAAATAATAAATACCTACACAGAAGCAGTTCAGACTGTAGATCCTAAATTAGCTGTAGGAAAATTACACACTTTATGGGTAGAATTTGCAAAATTCTATGAAAAAAATGGACAAGTAGATGATGCTAGGATAATTTTTGAAAAGGGAATTGAGGTTCAATACATTAAAGTGGATGACCTTGCAACAGTGTGGTGTGAATGGGCTGAAATGGAAATTAGGTATGACAGTATTATTATCAGAGCCATATGCAGGGGGGCAATCGGAAATTTTGCCCCTTTTTCCCCAAAAAATCATGTTCTGCGTACCCTGATTAGTATTAATCATGTTTACTATTAGAGTAAACAGGTTTAATTACACCTTTTTAATTAATTAATATTGTTTTTCTTCATACTATTTAGGTCAGACAATTTTAATAATATTTTTTCTAAAATGTACTAATGGACCATTTTATTCACCAAACTAGTTTTTTTAATTAAACCTCATTTGTTTAAGTCTACATAAGACTTAAATATTTTTCTTTTGACAACTAGAGCAAATACTTTAAAAAATACGTTTTTGCCAGGACACCTGGTGTTGCAATCGAAAATCTCCAGTATTTTACCAAACGAAAAATATTAAAATATTTAAAAATACTAAAGTTTATTGATCCTAATCATGTTTAACTTATAACTGAAGAGGAGTTTTCACATTTCATGCAAAAACTTTAACTAACTAACACATGAAATTTTCATTTGCAGAAATGAAAACTATGAAGAAGCTTTAAAACTAATGCATCGGGCCACAGTATTACCAGCTAGAAAAGTAGCTTATCATGATGATTCAGAAACAGTTCAAGATAGATTATATAAATCTCTAAAAGTTTGGTCAATGTATGCAGATTTGGAGGAAAGTTTTGGAACTTTTAAGTCTTGCAAAGCCGTCTACGACCGAATTATTGATTTGAAAATAGCAACACCACAAATTATTATAAATTATGGAGTTTTCCTTGAAGAAAATAACTATTTTGAAGAAGCTTTTAGAGCATATGAAAAAGGAATTTCGCTATTCAAGTGGCCAAATGTTTATGATATATGGAATACATATTTGTCAAAATTTTTAAAAAGATATGGTGGTACCAAACTAGAGAGAGCCAGAGATTTATTCGAGCAATGCTTGGAAAAATGCCCTCCCCAATTTGCAAAAATTTGTATTTGTTATATGCTAAACTTGAAGAGGAGCATGGTATGGCTAGGCATGCTATGGCTGTTTATGAAAGGGCGACAAAAGCAGTAAGTAGTTAAATTTATAGTTATTGCGATCAAAAAAAAAAAAAAAAAAATTACCATACTACTTTGCATGACAGTTAAATGCAAAATAACAAAAAAAAAACATTTCCCATATGTCTTTAGTTTTAGTTTCTTGACAGCTTCATAAACTTCTGAAAGTAATTGTGAAACATCTATCTCACATAAAACTCTTCCTCGATTCTCAAATTGGCTACCAAAAATCGCGTCTATTCCCTAACATAACTGGGCTTCAATACCATTGCTTTTTTTTATACAGACTGTTCATGGATAGTGTTTTTAAGAGGACAAAAAGTTAATCTTAATAAAAAAAACTTTGCATATAAAAAAATATGATTCATAAGGACAAAACATACCATTTAAAATAATTAATTTTTGATGATAACACCAAAATCAGTTTCATAAAACTTTTTGATACCACTGTAAAAGAAAAAAAAGGTGATACTGTCTGCATGTCTACCGTTAATTTTATTCAAAAAAATTAAATTGATATTTTGCTTAAAAATTAAAAATAAAGGTAGTTTGCTCTTAGAAAAAGATAATGTTTTGAAGTTTTTTTGAACCCTGTATACAAAAAAAAAAAAAAAAAAAATGTTTTTATTAAGAATGACATTTTTTGAAAAATTAAAATTTAGTCTTATTGTAAATCTCATCCGTGGACAGTCTGTATATCAATAGTATTGATAAGTTAATCATAAAGTGTACATTACTTTCTGTGCTCGCTGTTAAAAGTAAATTATGGTTTTATTTATTTTTATAGGTTCCTGAAGAAGAAATGTTTGAAGTATTTAACATCTACATTAAAAGAGCTGCCGAAATATATGGTATACCAAAAACCCGCCAAATTTATGAAAAAGCCATTGAGGTTTTACCAGAGGACAAAACAAGAGAAATGTGCTTGCGATTTGCTGATATGGAAACAAAATTGGGTGAAATTGACAGGTATAATAATAGTTTCTACTGTATGGTTTAATTTAGGATTGGCTAAAATTGGATAAAACCGATCTGTCGATCTCTCTAAAAACATATTAATTTATTAACAAATGCTGATCTAGCCTGTATTAACGCGAATATTTTTCAAAATCCATCTCATAAACATATGGCTAATTTCATCCAGGCCAAATCCAGAATTTCATTTGGAATCATGTTAAAAAATTGCATTAAATATTATTATATAACTTATACAGGGCTAGAGCTATCTACGGACACTGCAGCCAAATTTGCGATCCCAGAGTGACAACCGAATTTTGGCAGACTTGGAAAGAATTTGAAGTTCGACATGGCAATGAAGATACAATGAGAGAGATGTTAAGGATTAAGAGGAGTGTCCAGGCTATGTATAATACTCAGGTAAAACATTTTGTTAGGCATATTGAATACAAATTGTTGTTCTTTGGTTTTAATTAAAGATAGCGTCACCGTGGAAAGCAATAATTTATTAAGAACCGGATTACATGCAACATTAAATGGTGGGTTTAGGTAAAGTCTTTACATTTCTATTAATTCCGGTGTTCAATTGTATTGATAATATGCATCATAACCATATTTTACTAAAAATATGCTTTTACCAACATTGAACATGGCAAATTTATGCCAATGCATATAATCCGGTAATAATTTTGTTACTGACAGGACTTCCATTGGGGTCACAGACGAACTATATGAGGAGCTCCAAATCAAAACGCAGTTTTTGATAAAACACAATTTTAAGAGCATCTCACGATTTTTACTCCGCGTTTTATTATTTATGCTTAAAAAGTTTTTAATCGAAATGTATTATATTATAAATATACTAGCCGACCCGTGCCTGCTTCGTTGGACGTTAATTATATTTTTCCCTGAACTTTTTATTTAATAATATTTAAATATAGCCTATAGCATTCCTAAATAGTGTAGCTTTCTGATAATAAAAGAAATGATAGGTTCAGTATTTCCGAAAATTAGCGCTTACAAAGAAACAATCAAAGTTACAAACTTTACCTCTTTATTTATTATATTAGTATAACTAAATATTGAAGAAAAAAATCTACTAAAAATAAGTAAATTCGTTGCTTTTTTCTTATCTATTTTTATTTAAAAAAAAACTTGCTTCGGGCGAGAATCGAACCCGAACCGCCCGCGTAGCAGGCGAACATTCTACCATTGAACCATCGAGGGTCATATAAGAAATCCGACCCGTTAGTACTTATCGATTAAATTACTAAAATGGCTATTAAAAAATAGGGGTTGGTGATAAGAGGGTAAAAATTTAGGGTTGTATGTATTTTTTAATGCCCCATTATGGAAAAATAGAAACAAAAATTATTTTCCAAAAATTAAGAAAAAAATGTTAAGGGTGAACAACTCTTATCACTTAGGGGTATGAAAAATAAATAGTAGCCGATTTTCAGACCTACTAAATATGTATATAAAATTTGGTAAAAATCGGTAGAGCCGTTTCGGATATTTATATGAAGATAGGTATTACATATTTAGATTAGAAAACTTCTCAAAATTCAAAAATAAAACGAGCAGTAAAAATTGTGAGTTATTCTTTAAATTGTGTTTTATCAAAAACTGCGTTTTGATTTGGAGCTCCTCATATATGTATAAATCTCGTGAACCCTTTCTATAATAAGTAATCTGTTCTATTTTTTTTTAAATTCGTATGTGGTAGCTAATCCTTATTGATCATAAAACGTTTTACAGCTTAACTCAGAATTATAATAGATACATATAAAAAAAAGATGTAACCTGATAAATATTTTTTAATTTATCCTTTACTTTAATTTTTAGGTTAATATGATGTCCGCACAAATGTTGAGCTCTGCTGGTTCGGTAACAGGTACTACTGCTGATTTGGCACCTGGAGAAAAAGATGGGATGCGTCTTCTTGAAGCTAAGGCTGCAGAGATGGCAGGTAATGATTGTTTTAATAAAACCCAGTTTGTGTAAAAATATTGTTGTCTGTATAGTATGGTCCAGTGGAGTTTCGCGCGGAGCCTGTACAAATAATTTTAATAAAAAAATAAATAAACGCCACTGATTTTTGTGCAATTTTATTATTTTCTTTAGATTAGGCCGGGCGCATATATCTGTTTTTTGCTTCAATTGGTTGGTCAGTGATATTTTTATATACCATATAAGTTAATTATTTTTGTATTACAGGTTCTTCAGGAATGGCTCCTAGACAAGGAAACATTATGTTTGTAAGAGGAGAAACACAAGGGGATAAGAAAGATAAAGTGGTCAATCCAGATGAGATAGACATAGATGATGAAGACGATGATGAAGAAGAAGAAGAACCTGAAGTTTCACTTGAACAAAAGAGTGTTCCTTCAGAAGTATTTGGTGGATTAAAAAGGGTGGAGATGAAGAAGATAATTCTGAGTAATCTTGCGTTATGTAAGATCAACTAAATAATTAAATGTAATTGAAAATAGAGTCTAATTTAAGTGTAAATTTGATATTGTTTCTATTTCATTTTTTACAGGATTTTGGTTTAATGATCAACCCGATCTAAATTGTTTATTTAATAGGATAGGAAAAAAAACATGGTTTATACTCTGAAAACACAATAACTTTCATGACATTCCTTAACATATTTCCATATTTTTAATATATATCCGACTTCTTTATGATTAAAGATACGATATCAGTTAAATTGGCCAAGTTTTAGTATTTTTTCCGCTGATTAACGTCCCGCCCACAGAAAAACAATTATTGAACATCGGGTTTTAGCTTTATTGCAAATAATGTACTTTTTTTAATGGAACGCCATGTATATTATATCACCATTCGAAAAATCTTATAAAGAGCTTTAAAAAAGTCTTTATGTGATATATCCAATTTTTAATACTTGTGGAAATATGGCCATCCTTATAATTATTTAATAATTAAATAGTAAATTGGCATTTTTAAATAAAACACCAAAATCTAATAAAAGAGCTTTAAGAATATGCCACATTTGATATATCTATCTCTTATAGTTTCGGAAATATGACTAGGGGCGCAACTAGGATTTTCAAATTATTTTATCTAAAAACTGATGGACATGGGACCCACACCAAATTTATACCAATTTGGTAAAGAAAATTTTTATTTTGGAATTTTTTTTTTTTGTAAGTTTGGGCAAATTTTATTGACAAATCTTAAATTTTGCTAAAATATTAGCCTTTTTCTTGTAAATAGAGGCAAAAACAGTTTAACTGGCTATAGTTTTTGAAAAATATAGATAATTTCATCAAATTTGATGAGGAAAACAAATTCACAAAAAAAATACAAATGGAGGATTTGCCTTAAAAAGTTTTGATTTTGCCTGGGGGGGCGAACCAAAAAACAAACTTTTTTTGGAAATTCCAAAATAGAAATTGTCTTTACCAACGTGTTCCTCTTTAGGTCAATAGTATAATGTTTGGTTTTAGCCCCGCGTCTCAAAAAAATTAAAATCCTAGTTGCGCGCCTGAATATGGTCATCCATATCTAAAAATTATTTTAAATTTCTATTATATCTACATACATCTCTAAGCTATAAGCACTACGTTTATAAAAATAGGATCTTAGTTAAAATTGACATTATGTCTACTATTTTTTAGATTTAAATGTCCATATTTTCTTAAAGCTTTTTAAAATGTCGATTTAATAGTGATGCCTTATACAGGATGTTTAATTAAAAACATGCCAGTTTACTAATAAATTCCTAAAGATGGCTGAATTTTCGTAAATATTAAAAAATATACTTTTTTAAAGATCTTTTGAATAGTGATATAATATACAGGGCGTTTCATTTCAAAGTAGGTACATGTTTTGCAATAAATCAAAAACTTGACGTTCATTTATCTGTTGGCAGCATCAGCGGAGGAAAAAAATAGTACAACTTTACTAATTTAACTGACTTCGTATCTCTAATAATAAATAAGTTAGCAATAGTGCCGACTTAAAAATGATCACCATGTGGTGTATTGGTAGAGGATAAATAAATTTTTTTTTGAACATTATACATTCTGTCCCAGGATAGATGTTACAAGAGGGCAAATGAATCAAACATTTTTTTTTATTCTATAACTATTTGAATGGTCCAAAACTAAGATATACAAATTAAATTAATCCAATCAATAATATACAGGAAGAGTTGTAACTAGAATTATGAACAATGAGCAAGACCAAAGTACTTTTATTTATAACTAGAATTATCCTACTATAAATAAAAACATTAAATTTAATTCTCTTAACTTTCATTATACAGGGTGTTTCTAAACAAATGCAAAACATTTTAGAAGGTGATTTTTCACCAAAAAATAAGAAATAAACTTCATATAATCATGTCCTAAACGTCTTACTTTTTGAACTACAAGGTGTTAATTTTTTATGAAATATTGTTTTTTTAACTACCTTTTATACCAATTCATATATTTTTAAAAAATTGGCACCTTTTGCACCAGAAGACATTTTTTTCATACAAGAAGAAAAATAATTTGTACCAGTATCGTCCATGAGGGGTTTAAGGTTAATATTTTTAAGAAAAGAATAGTACGACACTGCAATTTCCAAAATTTAAATCTTTTTTAAATCCCCATTTATTTTAGAACAAATTTGATCTCCTTTATTTTTGGTTTGATGTACAGTTTTCGCGAAAATCAATAAATACCATTTTTTGGCATGGTCAGGTTGTATTCCTAATGTGAAATTATACAATAAAAATTAATCTTCGTCATTTGTTCTTTAATTAGATAAGATTTTGACCATGCCGAAAAATGGTTTTTATTTATTTACGCAAAAGCCGTAAATCAAACAAAAAAAGTCAAGAGACCAAATTTGTTCTAAACTAAATGGGGACTTAAAAAAATACTTTTATTTTAGAAAAATTCAGTGGCGTACCATTTTTTTCTTAAAAAATATTTACCTTAAACCCTCATGGACATCACTGGCAAAATATATTATTTTTCTTGTATGCCAAAAAATGTCTTTTGGTGCAAAGGGTGCGTCTCCCAAATTTTCTTATTTTGTGGTGGAAAATCACCTGCTAAAATTTGCATTTGTTTAGAATCACCCTGTATAACATTATTAGTCTAAGCCAGTGAAATGCTACCTGTATGTATTTGACCAGACTTGCGGTTTTGTGCAGTGAGGCCGGTATACCTACCATACGTGAAATGGGGAGTCACGAAGCTCAACGCGGCGTGCGCTCAGGTAATACAGGTCAGTGCTGCATAAAAGCATTTTTTTACCAAAATGTAAATTAAGTTAGTTTAAACAAAAAATGCGAGATGACTGTATAATAGTTGGGTGTAACAATTTTTTGTGTTTGCATACTTTAATTTTGATGACTTGCTATAAAATCAATACTATTCCATATTCGTCATGTTATACGTCATGGGGTTGACCAAAATAGTTTGCAGCTCGGAATAAAAGAATGTTCGGTCGCTGATGTGTTTCAAAGCCACACACTTGATCCTGGGTTAACAATTTACATGAGTAAGACGAAAGGGGGAAGTTTCCAGGTACAACAACGGCTTATCCAAGTCAGATTGTGTAGCGTGAAGCGATGAAAAGGTTCCGTCACACTATACGGAAACACGATTTTCACTTTTTTTTCAAAAAAGGTAAGAAAGGCCCCTCAAATAATACATTTCACGAAAAAAATGCGGGTTTTTCTTTTTTCTATTAAAAAAATTAGTTTTAAAGTCGCAAAATTCATACAGTGTTGCCATACAGGTATATTAGTCCTAAAAATAAATAAAAAATATGTTAAGATAAAAATAACAACTCACTAGAATTTGCCAAAAACTTAGCAGAAGTAACTAAAACTAACCTGTTCACCTAACCCCAACACAAATTTAAAACGACACAAAGTTGATGTATCTTATAAAGATAAACAACTTGGCAACACCAGTTTTCCAAATACTCCTAACCTTAATCACGACGGTAAACTAAATCATGCATTTTTGTGTGATTTTCGTATTTAAACAATTTCTTATGTATTTATTAAAAGTTTTTGGGATTTTTCGCCTTTAATATGATTTGTTAGACCGTGTTTTATCATATAGATAAATAAAACATGCAAAAATTTTAAGTGTGTTTCCGTATAGTGCGACATAACCGATGAAAACAGCCTAAGTGCCAACGTAAATATATTTGTAGAATTGCGAAAGTATAGCAAGCTAATATATTTAGAGAAAATATAGTAGATATATTAACGGCCGATAATATTAGGACATTAAAGGCAAAAAAATATTTATTTTAATAACCAGTCCCCCAACCTCTGCAGCCTTAATCTTAAAACTGCCACTGTTACAGGTATTGATTTTTGGTAAATTTTAATTTTACTTGATCATGTCTGATGTTTGGCAATTTGAAACTATATCATTATTATTATCAGAAAACAAAAATGGCAGGCCCTTATCGCGCGTTTATCATTGTGGCAGATATTTTTTCAAGCGCTCAAAAAAAAAAAAAAAAGACACATTATAAATAAAATTATTTATTTTAATAATATAAATAAAATACAATTAACCCAATACATTATGCCAAATTAATGAATAATATAAAACCGTCAAATAAAAAATATCCAGTGCCAGTAAAATCAAGTGCTCAAAAACTCATTTTCTAAAACAAATATAAAGGCAAGTAAATTCATGGAAAATCCCTGAGAATAATATCATTAAACTACGCGTTAAAATAACTTTTGGCAAGCCCTATTTAAACAAAAATTCTAAACATCCAATTTTATATCAGATTGTGTCAAAAGGGAAAGTAGTAGAAGCAAAAATAAAGTTGTAGTTAATTTATTATTTTAATTTATTATTGTTTTTTTACAATACGTAAAAAAATTGAAGGGGCTTCCTAGAAAAACAACATAAATATATGTAAATATTGTTCCAAATTACTTAGAAACCAAATTACGAAAACACCTATGGTCAATTTATACCTTTTATTAACAATAAAAGTAACTATGGTTACAACAACGACAAACCTTTACTTGTCAATGTCTCGATGTAAATCGCGCAAAGATCAAAATAATAGTGTGTTATTCATTTAAAGGAACTTATTAAAAAAAAAAGAATTAAAATAATAAATAATTTAAATAAAAATTAAATTAATAAGTAATATTTATTATCATACGGAAGAACTTATTTAGTACAGGATGAAATAAAAGTTCTTAATAAACATTTGAGCATTTCTTTAAAACTAATGAAAGAACTTGGAAAAACTACGGTAAATTATTTAAATAAATTAACAAACTAAATTAAATAATCCTATTCTCTAAAATAAACACATTTTTAAAAGTCTTTAACAATATTTTCAGAAATTCTGATGACAAGATAAACAAAGTCCAAAAGTCATCATACAATTTATAGATAAAATTGTTTTTATTTATTGACTTAAATATATAAATTTGACATATGTTGTTTTTTCGCAGAAACCCATCAGTTGCTTGCAACTTATATTTTAACGCTAGTTAACGCAAATTAGTAAAATTTTAAAAATTCGTATTTTTAAAAAACGATTTAATGAGCATAATATAAAAATGACTATCTAAATATAAATAACACACTTAAAATTTAAGTGATTTTGCAAATAGTGCAGCAGTTGCTTGAGTCTTGTCTCCATTAAACCTACGAAGTTCATAAAAACCTGTTCCCGCGTAAAACCTAGTGATATCAGTTCCTTTACATCAGCCTCTGTGAATCTATCTGTTGGTAAAATATTATTTGGTTGTGTGTTAATGGTATTTGGTGTGGATGAGGTACTTTGAGCAGTGCTTGAACTAGCACGAGTAGCTGCAGCTAAAAAAATGTGTTATTAACTAATAGAACAGTACTAATAGACATACCAAACATCATCATAACTTGCTTTTTTCTTTAGTTTTTACAAAGGAACAAAAAAATTTAGCTAATTATTCTGTAACAAAAAATAGTTAACATCTTTTTTTCATTATGCTTAGAATTTACGTTTTTTTTCATTTAAAATAATTAATATCTTCCTATGAAAAAATATTTTAGTATTTTTCCATTATCAGTTATGGATTGTCCTTGGTAATAAGTTTCCAAGTTCATGCATATACAGGGTGTTCCGAAATTCATGCATCAAATTTCAAGGCTATGTTCTACGTCGAAAATAAGCCCTAGTTTCCTATATAAACATATGTCCAGTAACGCTTTCTTTTTATAGATGCAGGGTGTTAAAACTCTAAGAAAAAAAAATATTATTATAATTTTTAAACCACTCTAGATATTTAATTGGCAAGTGACATTTTTTTCTTATGTAAAATATAAAAAAATACCAGTGGCGTTCTTACCATATTTGTATGAACTACTTTTTAAGAAAAAATGGTGCGCCGCTGCTTTTTCTTAAAATAAAAATTCCCATTAAATTAGGAACAAATTTGATCTCCTCACTTTTTCTCCCAACAATGCATAGTTTTTAAATAGAAAATAAAAACCACTTTGATGCATGCCGAATTTATTAATAAAAACTTCACCAAAATAATCTGAAATTTTAGGTTTAAAATGTTAAACATAACATTTTTGTCATTATTTTCGCAAATTCGTCATGCATCAAAGTTGTTTTTATATTTCCTTCGAAAGTGGTGCATCGTTGGGTAAGAAGTCAGGACATCAAATTTGTTCCAAATTCAATAGGGATTTTAAAAATAATTTTTACTTTAGGAAAAATCCGTGGCGAACCATTTTCCTAAAAAAATCCATACAAATATGGTATAGACGCCACTGGTATTATTTTGAAATTTTACATGAAGAAAAAATGTCTCTTAAATAAATATCTATAGCGGTTTAAAAATTATAATAAAAATGTTTTTTTTTTTCTTAGAATTTCAACAACCTGTATCTCTAAAGGAAGCGGTTCCAGACATATGTTAATACAGGAAACTAGGGCTTATTTTTGACGTAGAATATGCCCTTGAAATTTGATGCATGAATTTCGGAACACCCTGTACATAGGGTAAGAATCACCCTGTATAATTACAATAAAGGAGATAATTTGTAATAAAAGAACATTTGTTAATACAACCCTTCTCAGCTAGAAGGTTGCCATTTTTATTAGTGTAAAAAAGGATTGTCTATTCATTTTTCGTAATATCATTAATTTAAACAAACCTAAAAATGTCAAAACACAAAACAGAGTTAACATTCCGATAAAGTTCAAATGAATTAATATTTATAAGCTGTTACGAAAAAGGAATAGGCAATTCCTTTATATAAAATATACCAAAGGTGCGATACTTAAAAAAAAGTAATAAAGAAAATGTAAAATTAAGTATATATTATTAATTTTATGTATTATAATTTAAAATATTTTTTAATAGGACTATTTTTTAAACCTTGGTTAGGCAAGAAGAATGCTGACCGCGTAAGACAAAACCTACTTTTCCTTTATGTAGATGTAGTTTCACTCAACGTCATGCTACACATTTAAGATATGCAGGGTGTTTCGTAACTACGGTACGAAATTTAAGGGGATGATTTTTTATGTCTTTATGAACAAAAGTTGCTATAAACATATGGACTTGCTTCATTTTTGAGATACAAGGGTTTTAATTTTTTTTTAAAGTCGGTATTTTTTAACTATTTTTAAAACCATTTCACGGACCGATTTAGAGGAAATTTGGTTCTTTTATTTAATATATTAAAAATACATTTAACAAGGCACATAGAAAAATATGTAGAGAATGCATTTTTAAATGTATTTTTTACTTGATTCCATTTTCGCAAGAAAGTAACTTATAACTTTTTTCCAAGCACCCAGGGATTATTTATCTATTTTAATCAAAGATCGGTATTTTACTTTGTACTTAGGTCAAAAGTGTCTTTTTTTTAATTTTGATTATGCTGTTTGTGAATACTTTGTAGAATTACATAAAATGGCTTTAATTCTTTTCTCGAAAACGAAGCGAGATATGAAGATAATACAAGAGGCTAATAAGTTGCATTTTTCTATTCTATTCTATTTTTTGTTCTTGGTTCTAGTCCCTTCAGGTCCAATTCACCAGCTGTCCCCCTTTCGGACTATGCTTTCCAGGGCTTCGTCGGCGGAAAATCTGGATAATCAGGCTTGCAGCTCCCAGAAATTTAAAAAATAAAATAACAAATAATTCTATAAATCTATAAAATGCATAAGTTGACAGCTGTCAAACCAAGAAGTGCTACTGATGTTACATATAACCTTCACTTTCACAACTGACAGTTTCTATGGCACGCCCACGAATAGATACCATCAGCTTAGGGAATCTTCGCTCACAGCGCTTGGCTCCAGAAGAAAGATGCCGATAAGTTAGCGTGAATCTTTGCTCGATCACCAAAGGTAAAAACGTCTGTACAGTTTCTCTAACCGCCACACGTTAGGAAACACCCTGTATTTTTTCTGAGTATTTTACACATACACAAAACATCTATTTTAATTTTACGTTTTAACTACCCTCTCATCCATCCTTTAAAAAAATAATACAAAAGACATCCTGGAAAATAATTTATTATAAAATTAGTTAAGTACAAGATACAGTAGATTAATGATTTTTTTCGAGGGTGATTTTTGAGTTCTACTTTGTTTATGACGTGAGGTTTCTGCGGAATTTCGCCGTTTTTCTACAAAATAATTAATTTTATTAAATCGTTAGAAAAAATAAGTTTTAAAACATGAAATTTTTGCTCTTGTTCTTAGATTGTAGTGGGTATACTTCATAAAATACCAAATATTGTATTCCAATATTCCTTCACTATCCATTAGTGATTCTGTACCTGCTATAAGGTTATTACTTTCTATGTGAGGTTAAAATAACTACCTTTGGAAGGTGTTACTATCCCTTAAAATCAATTATAACTAATGACAATTAAAAAGTAAACAGTATGAAGGAAAATTAAAATATCTGCTGTTTAAAGTTAGGCTCAAGACTTAAACAGAAAGGTCTGAAAACTATATCACAAGTAAAATAGGTATATTGTGGCAAAGAAGCTGAAATTATTATTATAAGTTTAGTAGGGCCAGAAATTCAGTAAACTGCATAAAAACAAGTCATCAGAAGGCTTGAATAGCAAGTATTTGGGATTGAATAGATAAATACTTAAATGCATAGGTGATAAAATCCTCCTGCTATATAACAAAACATGTAAAAGTGCTGTACTGTCAAAACGTCTCAATAGTAATTTCTGTTTATATAAAAGGATGCACCACAAATTGCTTAACATTATTTAAATATGTGCTAAAATTCTGGAAAAATCAAATCATTAGGCACTTTGACTGGTATTTCTGATTGAAGGTGTGAGATTTTGTTTTTAGTAAGACTCCATTGAAAATTATAGTCATCCAGACACTAATGTCAATGTTAATAAATATTGAAGGTGAGGAATCCAGTATCCTAATTTGCTGTTGTGCTAATACTGCTCGACTACGTATTTTCTTTAATAGCTTTAAACTTTGTCGGTATTGGTTAAAGGAAAACATTTTAATGAAATTTAATTAAGTAATAAAATAATAATTAGCAAAATTGCAAATCAGCGATAAGCAAAAATACAACAGTTAAAAACGTAGTTCTCTGTTTTTCCATGATTTTTTATGGACCCTGTCTATTTTCTCTAAGAAACTCAATATTTACCATTACGCTATACTTTGTTAAAATTGATTTAACTCTTTCTGCACAATAACTTCTTAATCAAATTGTATTTAAAAAGTGGAAAATTTTGCTAATTGAATAAGGCCCAGAATATAAGCCCAGACAGTTGACTTTTTTATCACATGTACTAGAAAACTCATCCTCTCAGATGTGTTAAAACATAAAATGGGATCCATTGGGTCCACTTATGAGTTGTTTTTTACTTAAAAAAGTATATCCCTAACTATATGAAAATACTTACAAGAAATTAGCCAATCTATAATTTTAGCAAAAATTTAAAAAACCATAAAACCGGTTTTATGGAGAGAAGTTGTCAGTAATTTCCTGTACAATTATAAAAAATATATTTAGATTTATAATTATTTTTAATAATGAATCAAATAATTTACTTGGCCATGTTAATTTTACAGAATTCCAAAATAGTTTTTTTTAAGAAATTACCACTATCTGTACCCTCTTCATCTATATAAATAATAAAGTAAAATTAAATATTTCTTACTAGCAACTTAAAAGGGGCAAACATATGTGTAAATAATACTCACCTTGCCTACTGTTGTTTAATGCAGCTTGTAAATCTTTTTCCTCAGCTTCTTTTCTAGATTTGTGTATAACATCTTCTTCAGATAATGTACTCAGTCTAGCACAATCAGGAAGTTCATTTTCGGGCAAAAACGAGTTTCTGTTCCCGTCGTGCCTATTCTCAATACATTTGCATGTAAGTCTATGCAACACTGATGTCTTTTCAACATGTCTAAACCTGTAAAAAGTAAACAGAAAGATAAAATATATAGGAAATTTTCTATCAACTTAAATTACCAACCTAACAGCATATCCATAGGCTGTTCTTCTAGTACAGAAAAACTAGTAGTTAGATACACAGTCTCAATTTGTATCTGAACCATATGTATTCTGCCTATAATTCTTTGAACACCTACACCTTTTGCAATGCCCGCCCATCTAGTGTCTACCAGTCTCATAATATTACATCTTTCCGCACATCTACTTGACATTATTGTAGTTTGAGCACCTAAAAAGAAATTATACTAATTGTTAAATAATTTATTAAAGGTTTGTTATTACTAGAGACCGAATTTTAAGCATTTGCATATTTAAGCGATTCTCGTGGATAATAGAATATTTTCTCTAAAATATAGTTATGATGCATTATATAGATACATTTTCAATACATTTGGCGTGCAGCGCATTCATCAGCCGCGCGTCTTTTGTTTTGGAACATAAGTTAATAAAATGCATGCTGCATTACTTCTCCCTCCTGATACACTCTATGGCAATGATATAAGACAAATTATAAAAACTCAAACAAAATACCGCAACTCGGTTTAATAAATTGTGTTAAAATAATAGTTTTATTAATGGGATGGCAGAACTTTTGGTAGAAAATATAACTGCCAACATAGCACACAGTTTTTGATTTTGCCCAGTTAGCTCAGTGGCGTGATTAATTACGTCTACAAAAATAATTATGAATGTTACTGTACCTATTATCATCTATCAATGGTTAATTTACAAATTATGGTATCCTAATTTTCTAATAAAAAATTGTTTTATTTTCTTTTTTTTTGTTCTTAAAACTTGTCATTTAATGTTGCATATTCTGCTAGTTTTTATACAATCAACTAACAATCAATCAACTTTTATTTGTCCAAGCGCGAAATCACTCTGTCTCTGGTAAAAACAGTAAATACACAGAGTGTTTCCTAAGGGCGTTAAGAAAATTTAAGGGCGTATTCCTAAACCAATTCTATGAAAAAAGTTCATATAAACATAGGACCGGAAATGCTTTGTTTCTAAGATACAGGGTGTTAAACTTTAAAAAGAAAATCGGGTATTTAATAATATCTTAAATATGCCTTATCCGATTTTAATAAAATTTGGCTGTGTTATTTGTTGAAATGAAAAGTTAAATTGGACCTAAACTAATTTTAATTAGTAAGATGCATCCTAGGCAATATTGTCAAAAAATGTACGGCCACTGACTTTTTTGCAATTTTTATTTTTTTCCGTAGATTGCTAGATTTTCAGAAAAAAATCGCTAAAGTGCATATTCCTGGACCATACAAAAAACATTAGGGCATTTTTTCTTTTAAAAAATAAGTATTATAACTTCTTATTAGCAAAAAGTAACAACAACAAATACTTAATTAAATAGCGTTTATATCTAGGCTAGCAAATTTTACTAAAAAAGCGTTTTAGAAATGTTTAGACTTTTTGGAATATTTAACACCCTGTATCTTTAGAACGAAAAATTTGAGTAGTCCTATTTCTATGAACTTTTTTATAAAAATGGCTCAGGAATATGCTCTTAAATTTTCTTACCGCCATTAGGAAACACCCTGTATATAAATTCAAGTGTTTTATTACTTCATATTACTAAAGAACAGTTCTATTTAAATAATTTAATTAAATTGTTTAATTTGGCTTTTTTAAAATATATATTTGGTTCCAGAAAAAGTCCGTCGCACCGTATGTCCGTCGGAGACCCACGATATTTTTTAAAATCAGAATATAAATGGCGTAGTTTGTACACTGTCTCAGTAAGTCGGTTTTGTTGGTAAATGATTATGATCTTTCGTCATTTTTTTTTTCTATCATATCTGCGGCCTCAGTCGATAAATTTTTTGATTTCTTCTACATATTTTTGTGTCCGTTGGACAACCAGAGAAAAACGTAAGTAATTAATAATTTTTATTAAATTATGGTGTTTAAAGATCGTGTTTGATCTAAATTTTACTGTGAGCATACAGAAAATGCCAAAAATAGAATATGTTCTATCAGACAGTTTAAAGTTAAAATTTTTTTAAAAATGTCCGCCGAACAACCAGACTCTTTTGGAAAACCAGTAACTTGAATAACTGAGGTGGGTTAATAATAAATTATGGTGTTTTAATTAGTATTTGATCTAAATTTTACTGCAACCATAAAAAAAAACAAAAATTAAGTATAGTGTATCAGACAGTTTAAAAAGTTTTAAAAATATCTGTCAGAAAACCAGTCTCTATGGCTTAATGATTGACAAGTTAGTTAGCTCTGTTGGTAAGGACCCTGCTTTGAGTTTGGTTGTTTTGCGGTTGTTTAGAAATTTGTGTACATCAGACGTACCTAATGTGGATTTTTTTGATTTTATTATTAAAACTGTCCATTGCAGATTACAAAAAATGAAGTAATGACTTATTGTTTAAAATAAATCAATATTACAAAAAAAAGTTCATAAATATATGAAAATTTTAAAACTGGCACAAAAAAAGTTGATTGACCTATATATTTTATACATTCTTTATCCATATCTGCATGCGTATATCAAGCTTTTTATGTTGCATTTAACTGGGTCCCTAGTTATTACTTTCATACTATTTAAATATACCTGAATCTATAAATGCCTTTACTGGAAATCCATTAACCCTGCAATTTATGTAAAGCATTACAACAGTTCCAAAAGATTCTGGATTATATTCCATGGCTGCTTCCATGTTGGCCTCAATATTTTTTGCCTAATTTCTTCAGCTATAAGTCTTTGAGCTTCAGTATCAAACGGGTCCGCGTTCACCATCCTCAGTCTCTGATGTTCTCTTTCCTGCCTTGCTGTAACTTGTTCTCTTAACACAGATGCAAATGTATCTAAAAATATGTACACCTTTCAATTATAATGATATATGTGGTAGACTACGAACAGCTAAGAAAAAGCCACAGTCATGAGTTCTATCTCACTTTTAAATTAATTCCCTTTTGCTGCTTGCACACTATTTAAACGACGTAATTAGAAAGAAATAGTTGTCATCTTTACTTCTATGACGCCTCTGGCTTTTTTTATCTTTACTATGATCACTACTTTTTATGTTTAAACTTCTGGATATGATAGTATGAAATGAACTGTTAAAATTATTTTTGTTTATCGTTTTTTTTATGAACAAAAACAAGAGTCCTACTAACTAATTTACCATCACTGTTTCTTTTAAAAATATAACTAACACTAACCAGAATTAACCTTTTAAGCTTGGTAAAATAAAATTATTAAAAAATCCTAAAAATTACATATATTTTGCATTTAAATATTTTTAGTTTAAAAATTAAATTAGTATAAGCGGTTATAAAACTTAATTAAAGTTTGTGTACTTATAACCAGATTATATGATCTTTACAATTAAAAAATTATACTAAAAATGATACAATCAGTACAACAAATAAATTAATATAAAGTTCTACAAACTATAATTTTATTTGTAACAGATTTTCTTTTACTGGGTTAGTAAAAAGTACCGAAACTCTTAAATATCTTTAAAACTGCTAAAGCTAAATTTAGCAAATTTGGTATCTAAGGCAAGGCATGCACTAAAGTGGCAAACAAGTGACGTGGCTGCCAGTTGGTGAGTCACTGTCAAGTAGAATTGAAGGGTTCCTAGCAAAAAATAGCTTTTTACAGAAAACTAAAAAACCTTTTATCTTCTTAGAGATTAATTATTTTAAAAGACGGCTCCTGGATGGTTTGTAGATAAAAATACATAACAAAACAATTCATAATAAAGTAAATTTAAAAACGTTTTAACATCATAAATTAGATTTTTTGTTTGACAAGTGCTATTTTTGCAAGAAAATTAAAATGACCTTACAAAAAAAACATGTTTTATTCGAATATGATAAAACAAAGTTCACTGAAGTAATAATCCTTCAATGTTAAATACAAACTTAAACTTATGTTCTAAATACGTAAAGATCATTTTTTTCTATTCGTCACACCCACTGCTATTATCTTCGGGATCGACGTCGCTTAATTCAGCAATTTTTGATTCTGTTGGTTGTAGGGCATTATAGAATCTGGTATGTTCTTTTTTGCTTAGACCCTTGCTGAGAGTCTGTAGGTCTTTTATTTTTAATGGATTAATGGTTAAAGTTCTCGGTATAACGGAAAAAGTTGAAGTTCATTGCATAGAGGTATTTTACTTCGAAGTACAGATTGTCTCCATGGTCCACTATAACTGTCCCTTATTTCCAAAAACTTGTTTTTCGCCTGAATGCGATACATTCTTAACGATTTCAGCTTAATTGGAGGTCGCGGGTTCTTAAGAAAATATTTATCTGTGGTCTTTTTGTTGTGCCTTAATCAGATTGAATGGAGACGGATTTCTCCTGCAAGTCTGTATGATTGTATCCCAATGCTCGGGAATCTCTGCTATTTCAACCGCTTTTCGTTTTGAAATAACTGAAAAGTCTTGATCGTTGGGTAGAAATGAATGGCCACGTATGGGAAAAATATAGGTAATATTGTCAAACAACTTTAAGCAGTGGACTAATAAATACATAAAATACATCATAACATAATTTTTATGTTGTCCCGGGCAACCATCACTTACATATTAATACCAAGTTTCGAGAAGTGACGTCAAGAACCTGTGTAAAATAATGAAAAAGTAATGAAGTAACTTCATTTTGACCTTTTTTGCAATTGTTTCATCGTAGGTGTACATTGTTGCACTATCATCTTTAAGATTATGGACGCCCACGTATTAACTCTCTTTTCTTCAGTTGTTTAGCTTTAATTGTCGGCACAACGTTTTGCGACGCGTCCATTTTTAAACACTGTAACGAATCCTTAATTTCCTGCAAAAACATCACATGTCAAGACAAGTGCGGTTTTTGCCGAACGATCCATACTTTATCTGTACGAATAAGGCTGACAATGGCTGTTTTTGCTCGAAATATTTTTCAGATAACACACTACGATATTTCTTGATACAATGTTGCCAATAATTCAAAAGGGGACAAATTTGACAAAAGCGGTTTTTGCTAGGAACCCTTCAATTTCTAAAACTTACGTAAATAAATGCAGAAGGGTGCATTAAAAGAGAGTGGCGGTGAAATGGTGTTTTAAAAGTGTGTGGAGTCAGTTAGGAACCACTAATCCTCAAAATGTTTAATTTTTAATCGCTTTAAAGACTTCAATTGCCACTACCTTGCCACTGCCACGTCACTTCAGTACGCGCCTGGCCCAAGGTGTTTTGGAGATGTGGAATTGAATAGTGATATCGTCACTGTTGCCAGATTTTCTAGTTTTGTGCTAAAATATTTTTTCTTTTTTTTTTTTAATGGAGTACTCCATTTATTCTTATTGCAATAAATTGACCAGGTCAAATTTAGTATGTTTCTAAATTTTCAGAATTCTGTCTTTATTAGTTGCTTAGATATGACTCGCTACACCTTTTGCAAAAAGTACATTAGCACCTAAATATCTTTAAAACTGCTCTACTGTGTTTACAAAACTTAGTATTTAGGGGTTTTTACACATGCCTAATTAAACAGAGATACCAGAAATGTCAGAATTTAATGAAAATGCTTTTGGAATCTTAATTGAGTTGAGATTGCTTAAAAGATATTTTAAAGTTGCAGTACTTTTTACTAACCCAGTATCTACATAATGATGCAGTAAAATTAAGCTCATCTATAAATTATTTATTATCTATAAAAAAACTTACCGATATTTCCACTGAGAAGAGCATCAGCCAATCTAGGATTGTTTTGTTTTAACAAAGCTAACTGATCTGGATTAGCTAAGAACATGTCTCTTATTAAAACAGGGTCATCCTCAGTTGTTCTATTTCTTATACTATTTGGAACCTGTATGTTACTAAAGTCAAAACTTGAAACTAAAATATAAAAAAGATAAAATAAAGAGACAGAGTTATTTAATAAAAGTAAATATAAACTAATATCTTTATTATGTTAAAACTGATATCTTAGTTTTGTGAAAATAACCATTTATTTAATTATATTACACATATAACACATAACTTAAATGCTAAAATAGTACCTACTTAAAGCTCTGGGGAAAGTTAACAATATACAACGTTTTATTTAAATAAAAATCAGATAATAAATATATTATTAATAATATTACAATAATAATTATAATCTAATCTAATATATTATATAAAATGCTAATGTACGTTCGTGTGTCCACGATTTTCGCTATCATCCGCAACTCCGATCAACTTCCCGTCGGGGTTACAAATACCCCTTGGTCTCCCCATTGTGAGTAAGGGAGCTTGGTCGGGGTGGGTGGAAGTGGGTGGTTGTGGGTGGCAAAAATGTAAAATATGTGTAGTGGCGCCATCTGTTGTCGAGTAGTTGAACTTCATTCAGAACAACGGTTATTTGGGTCTCATATAAACTCCCGAGCGAAGCCGGGAATCATAGCTAGTTTAATTATAAAACTATTTTGTTTGGTCCATTTGTAAATTATATGACAAATACAACAGGTTAAATTTTCACAGGAAAGAAAGGAACAAATATTAAAACAATAGTGTCTTAGCATACAGACACACTGAGTCATGAGAATAAACTTAAGCATATGCTTTTACTACAGAACTGTCCTTATTTTGTTTATGTAAATTTGTATACTTTAACCTTTTTATAATAATTTTTTGGCGGAAACGTTTCGTTCTTGAGATATTCATTATCAGACTTGAAATTTAAGCTTATCCTATTTTTGCAATATTCCCCCTTCTTTTTACTTAAAATATTAAAGGATAAAATATATACATTTAGCTGAACAAAATAAAGACAAGTCTATAGTAAAAGCACTTACTTAACTTTACTCACATGGATTAATATGTTGTCTGGAAAGCCCGCAAAAAAGAGATTTAGGTACCACAATTTTAACCTCTTTTTAAATACAAAATAGTTATTTTTGACATGTTTCAGGATCTTTATAGCATGTAGAAAATGAAAAGTTGTTTGGGTTTTCAATAAAATAAAAAATACATCTGAATTTTAAAAACACTCTATAAATTAACAAAAGTTTTAAGAACAGTTTAACTAGTCCTTTTGAAATAGACCAAAGAAAAATTTCAAATAATGTAATTCCTAAAATTTATGTACCTACATACCTGAAGGATTTTGATCAATACTAGTTTGAGATCTTGAAAGCATGTGTTGTAAAATAACTGCATCTCCATCACGTATTCCCAGATCTTTCAAAGATTTTTTATTGTCCATTAAAGGCATTCCATTAAAAGCAATTACAATTTCTGATGCTGGAAATCCTGACTCAATTTCACAAAATGCTTTAAAGTTTTCTAATTCCAGCTCTTCAGAAACGTCCAAAACAAATATAAAGTCAGTTAAAGTAGTCACTGTTACCTTCATTTTCTCGGAATTAGTGTTAAGTTCACAATATACTACAAATTAGTATTCTAATATAAGCATTATTTTACAAACAATGAAGAATGTAATGGTCGTACTCGTCTTACAAAATGTCAGATCACTGTCCAAAGTTTTGGGTTATGTGCATCTTTGTTTTATTTTTCTCGTACACAAAAATACATTTGACGAAAATAAATATTCTATTTTTAAATTGAATTGTTTTCACAAAGAAAAA
Organism: Listronotus bonariensis; assembly: GCA_014170235.1. Lineage (NCBI taxonomy): Eukaryota > Metazoa > Arthropoda > Insecta > Coleoptera > Curculionidae > Listronotus > Listronotus bonariensis. The sequence continues at coordinate 76,035 of JACEGR010002742.1, read as the reverse complement.
AAGGTCACTTTCAATTTGCAAGTTCGTTGCTTTTCAGAGAAATGTTATATTTATACGGGTGGCTGTTTAAAGGGAATTAAAATTTTGGCGTGATTTTGGCTACACATCAAATGATCACGTGTCAAAACAAATAAATCGTCAATTTATTTATTATCCCCCATTCAAGTAAAACGCCAGTGTAGGATTAAAAGAAGAATTACAAGTAAGATCCGAACTCCGACGCTCCGCATGTCCGAAACCTTATTTCCGCTTATTTCGCTTTGAAATTATGGATGGTGGAGGGGAGGATAACCATCTAAATGTTTTAAAAAGTGTCCGTCGAAAAGAGCAACTTAAGGTGGCGCGCCATGGCGCCACAGTAGCCAGAGGAGATTTTTAACCAATGAGCATGAATTTACAAAATAAAAAGGACAGATAGATACAAAATAAAAAAGGAAAGAAATGGCAAAATCCCTCCACTGGCTACTGTGGCGCCATCCCAATTTGCTACATTCCGATGGCCACTTTTTCAACTTGTCCGCCATAAAAGATGGTTATCCTTCCCTCCACCATCCATATTTGAAATACAACAATTGTCAAAAGAATTTTAAGGTCGCTCATAGCGCATGTCTTTTGGTGTATTCCTTTTATGCTCCAGAACCGCCCGGAACGACACCATGAGTGTTCCTTTTACAATTTTTTGACATTTTTTCATGTTATAGAACCGTTCTTGACATTATTGAAAGTTCAGAGAACTGTTCTACAAGGTAAAAGGAATATACTATTTACCGGGCGTTGAATGCGTCGATTCTAAATGCAGCCCTCCTAGAATAATTTTCGCCCACGCAAGCTGTCTGCACGGTTAAGCTGCAAGACTACCTCTAGTAGATATGCGCTTTAAGGTTTAACATTCCATTTATTAGCCCATTGAATTCGTGCCACAACTTATTAAATGGATTTAGTTTCGTCCTTTTTTCCCGCCTTTTGCATTTTGTGTTGTGGTTAGAATAGTTTCTGTTATAACTTTTTGGTTTTAAAACCATTTTTTGTATTTTTAGTTAGTAAAAGTTTTATCTGTACTATTTTAATGTAATTAAATAAGAAACTACACTGTGTCTCAAATTAATTGTTATAAAATTAAACGTATTGTAAGTAAGAAGATTTTTTTGTCTATTTTTTTTTTATAATACACAAGGGACATACCAATTTTACCTTAATCACCTGATTTTTTTTTTTTTTTTTTTTTGAAAACGAATAAAAGTATGTGAATTTTATGTACCTAAGTGTGAAAAGGAAGTATGTTTTATTAGAAAATATTTAATTTTAGAAACTATTAACTTATTGCAATTTTTCTGGTGTTTTTTAATTAAATTTTTGATAATACAAATAGGTAACCAATAAAATTGAGAACCTGTGATAATTGCCCCTGCAGAGAATAACTGGGGGTCAGTAGAAAAATAGTACAAGTAACAATTGAAAAATAACAAATAGTAATTTGAACATAAGTCATCAAAGGCAAAAGTTACTTGCCTCGTTACTTGCTAATCCTAAAAAATATAAAATAGAAAAAATATATTAAAGCTAAAATTCTAATAAATATGGTAATTGTCCTGAAAGTGGGAGCAACTCCAATTTTGTCCAAATTTGGAATATGGTGGTTTCTTGGGACACTGATCATGATCTTTTAGTTAGAAACATTTCGTTTTTAAGATATCCATCATCAAAGTTCAACTTCAAACTAACCCTATTTTCACAATATTCTCATTTTTTTTTCTATGAAATTCTTGATTTAACGCTACATTATCATACAATACTTCATTTAACATCAAAAACTTTTTTAAATTTGTTTTTTTTTAATTGATCCAGCCCTTTTTTAATTTAGGAGCATCACTTAAAATAAGGCAGCTATGAAAGTTTAGAGAAATACATAAAGTGTGTTTATGGTTGGTTGTGGCTAAGGTTGTGGCATATCGGAGTAAAATATTTTTAATTTAATGGAAAAGAGGTGTGTAGTAAATAAAAAACAGGAATTTAAATGGTTTTAAAAAATATTATGTACTAGTTTAGTGTTATATCAAGAATTTTGTGAAAAAAAGGGAATATAATAAAAATGGGGTTAGTTCAATTTTTAAGTTTAATAATGAATATGTCATAAACAAAACATTTTCAACTAAAAATTCTTTTAGATTCATTTAATATCAGCACCCCAAAAATTCCCTGTATATCAAATTTGGTCTAAATCCTAGTTGCTGCAACTTTCTAGAAAAATACAAAAAAAGTTACTTTTATTACTTTTTCAATGACCGCCTAATTGCAATTCTTTTTGGTGAAAATTATATTTTAGTTATTTTAGTAATGACCTTTTATGTTAATTTTTATTAAATTTTGAAATTATTACTGGCAATGCTTGCCAGTTTTTTTGAAATAAAAATACAATAAATTTAAAATGTATTTATGGATGCTGGTATTAATAAATAAAATATAGAAGTTCAATAGAAACTTGTCCTAGATTAAAAAAAAAAGTTATCAAGAATTAAAAAAAAAAGTAAATTAATTTATTTCTACATTGTGGATGTAAATAGCCCCCCATGTTAATCCAGTGTAACAATTTAGCTAGGGAGCATAACTTTGATATATTTTACACAAAAAGCAAACAGTTGCAAGGAATGTTGTAAATTATTTAGTTGGTGTGTCTTGTGTTGTATAGTTGTAAGTGTTATTTAGTTAGTAGGCAATTTTTCTCTTACCTGTAATTACCATTTCTGTAAAACTTGGTGTTTGTAAGAGTATCAATAAATAAATAAATAAAATAAACTTTTGTTCCTTAAATTTTTTTCTTTATAAAATTTGGGTATAATTAATGAGAGGAAATAAACTATTTTTTGACGTAAAAATTATAGTTGCTAAAATCAAGTTGGCGGATGGGCGCCATTTTAGGAAAAAATTAAATGGAAAGGGGGTCATGTAGCACATCATTTTAAAGCTTCTGACGAGTAATTTACAACCCTAGAATATAAAGTCAATACCATAACCTATTACAAAATGGTGGTACTTTAAAATTACCTAAATACCTGATTTGGATATTCATATTTCTGAAACTAATAGAGTTGAATGTACTTAATGTGGTATTTTCTTAAAGCTCTTTAAAAAGATCTTTTTAATGGTGATACTGATAATAAAATACAGGGTAGGTCAAAAAGTGGATATTTTTTTATAAAAGCACCCTATATATTATATCATCATTAAAAAGAGCTTTGAAAGATCTTTAAGAAAATACAACATTAAGTACATCTAACTTTATTAGTTTTGGAAATATGGCCATCCAAATCAGGTATTTAAGTAATTTTTTAAGTACCGCCATTTTGTATTGGTTAAAGGTATTGACTTTATATTCTAGGGTTATAAAGTTCTGACCAGGAGCTTTAAAATGATGTGCCACAAGACCCCCTTTCCATTAAATTTTTTTCCTAAGATGGCAACTATCATTTTTACCTCAACAAGTACTTTTTATCCTCCCATTAGTCATACCCAAATTTTATAAAGAAAAAATTAAGGGTACAAGAGTTAGCAGGGGGGACTATTTATGTCCACACTGTATTTTAATTAAATATTTGTTTTATTTTACTGCTACAATTATTACATTTTATTACACCTGAGAGCCTAATTAGATATATATTTATTTAGAAACTGAAATGGCATCTTCTTCTGTGGTACCCGTAATAAAACATGAACAAATTAGTCCAAAGTTAGAAGATGAAAATGGGAATAGCAACAATAATGGCAATAACAGTGATAATGGCAATAACAATGACGATGACAATGAAGAAGGTGTCCAGATATTTTTAAAGAGATCCAAAAATCTGTTGCAAATAATAATGAAACAGATGATATTAAAATTAATTCTTTTAAACCAAAAAACCAAAGATGTAATTTATGTAAACAAGGACTTGATAACATTCCCTTGTATAATGGTCATCCCAATAATTCTGTAGAGGAATTTATTGCACTAACTGATGAAAAGCTTTCTGTGTATACTGGAAAAGAGGAGCAATTCAATGATCAAGATGATTTTCCCACTCACCAGGTAATAAGTACCGTAAAAATACATTTTTTAATCAAAAAAGAATAATTAATAGTAGGAGTAGCTACATCATAACTAACATGTTCAATATATATTGTTGTACTTCTTGTTGTATTTGGCCTTGAACTTGACTCTGAAGTAACTGTACTGTTTGCTGCATTTGTTCTTCCAGAAAACAAATGTTGCTTGATTTAAAACTTAACATCTTCTTTCGTAAGTTTTAAATCAAGCAACATTTGTTTTCTCATCTCATCTTGGCTATGATGAAATTCTCCTTTTAGATTTTCTCTGATTTTTACCATCTTCTATTTTAGTTCTTTTTCATCTCCGCTTGGCTCCGTTTAAGGTCTTTTTGGATTTTCTCTATTTGTTGTCTGGTTTCTTCTTGACTAGTTCGGATTTCCTTCTTCATTTCTTCTTTGAGGGATTCTTGACTGATCTTCATGTCTTCTTTTAGGTTGTCTTGGCTGGTCTTCATTGCTTTTAGATCTTCTTTCAGGGATTCTTGACTGATCTCATGTCTTCTTTCAGGGATTCTTGGTTCGTCTTCATTTCTTTTAGATCTTCTTTTAAGTCTTCTTGTTTTTCCATCGTAAGCTTAATTAGTGCACTAATATCCTTCATAACGGCTGTTTGTTGTCTGGTCTCTACTGGCATTCAAATTTTCTTCTTGATACTTCGGCTTCCTTGGGTAATTACATCCCACTTCCACCACTTCCACCAAATGTTCCAAAACACCTCGTATAAAAACACATGCTGTCGTTTTTATACCTTTATTAACAATCCAACGTAACTACGGTTACAACGACAAAATCTTTACTTGTCAACGTCTCGAAGTTTACACCACAAAAGTCGAATCTATACTAATTGATCGAAGGTTTCCCGTCGCCCTTTTATAGTATGGTGGAAGAGTAAAGAATGATCTAGAATTTTCGAGAAATATCGCGAAAATTCCATAATACAGGATGGCATAAAAGTTCTTAATGGATAATTCGGGCGTTTTCGGAAACCTTCGAAAGTGATGAAAGAATTTGGAAGATGAAGGTAAATTATTTAAATAAATTAACAAACTAAATTTAATGATCCTAACTCTAAAACTCTCTAACCTAAACACATTTTTGAAAGTCTGTAACAATATCCTAAAAGATAATGTAGTAACCTAATTGTAAATGTGGTCACATGAGGTCTTTTAATCTGGAAGTGAGTAAAATTTAATTCAAAGTTTATTAGCTGTCCTATTGACAGCTTCTTGGTTTTTCTACTTTTATTAATATGTAGTACCACTAATGGTAGTCAGGACTTTTAGATTTTCTTATAAAATATGTAAAAATTGTATTTTTTTACATTTTATTTCTTATATATTGAAATTTATCCATAAAGTATTAGCTTAATATTTAAATTAATATAATTAAATATATGTATTTCCAGATAACGCATTTTAGTGTCTATGACGAGAAGGGTCACTTATGTGCCTTTGATTCTGGTCTTATTGAAAAAGATGTTTTACTAAAATTTTCTGGTTACATTAAAAAATTGATGACGATAATCCTAGTATTGACAATGGTATTCCAGCTTATGATCTTGGGCCAATTGTAGAATGGTAAGTTAAAAATGAACCTATGTAGGTATAGAGTTGTGTATTTTTTTATACTATCTCTTCTACATAATTTGGCGTCATATGGGATTTTTTTTTTTAATATTAAGTTTAAGAAAAAAATTATAAAAAGTTCTCCATAGTCTAAAAACGCAAAAGACAACCATTAATACCACAATTAAATAATATTGTTCAAATAGGTCTTCGTGTTTTTGTTTAGCTCTGTTTATTTTAGTAAACAAACATAGTTTAAAAGTAAAATTAAAGTTTAGTTTTTAACATGAATGAAAATAGTGGCGGTGGTGAACAAAATGGTGAAAAACATTTAATTTAAATAGTGATTTTCCATCAAAATCACGTAGTTTTTCTCTGGGTTCGGCAGGTTTATCAGTTAGTGATAAAAACAAATCTTAGAAGCAAGCCAAAGGAATGTTATTAATCCGATAAGAACATACCCAAAAAAAGTGATAGAAGGCAAATGCATATACAAGGGGAAATCAAAAATAATTTAAACAACCAAAGAGAAGAAAATATTAAACCTAGTGAACTTTTTGAAAATGATTTTTCCGAAAATTTGAATGAAGTTTTTGAAGATCCACTTGACATTTTTAAGCCAAGAAAATCGGTAACACGAACACCTCCAGCAAATAATCCAAAAGACATTTCATTAATTAAGGACAAAAATGATGAAAACCCACATAAAAGACTTCGATCTGAAGGCACACCAGAAAATGGAAATTCTACAAAAGACAGTGTGAACAAGTCAATGAAAAATCCCAGGGCAGTAGTGAGCATCATCTACCACAAAGTATTCATAATGTGAACACTGAAAAACCTGAACAAACTGTAGAAACAATATTATATAAAATGTATTCGGCTCTAGATCTTATTCAAGAAGTAGCCAATAAAAAACCTGAACACAGCCAAGAAAATGATGTAGATGCACTTAGATCATCTACAATGACAATATACAAGTGTTTATCAATGTTTGTTCATAAACTAGGAACACTGGAAAGAGAAAAGTTAGTTCTTGAACATACTCTTAGTATGCAAAATTTAAGTAACACTGCACAAAAAAACAGTTTACAAGCATCAAACACAGCAACAAAATTTAATCTGACAAAAACATATGCAACAACAGTACAAAATTTCTCAAATAAAAAGTCTGAGCCAAAAAATACAAAAAATGAAGTATTTAAAACACCTGAGACAAACAAAAAATTTGAAACAATAGTACGTATAAATGAGATTACTGATGCCAAAGAAACAATGCGACAACTTAAACATGAAATTTCAACAAAGGATACAGATGGTGGATTTAAAAGCATAAGACAGCTTAAAGACGGGGCAGTAGTCATTGAAAGTTGTGATGAATTACAACAACAAAAATTTAAAAGAGCTCTACAAAACTCTGCAAAAGTACAAATTAAAGAATGCGAGACCACAGACCCAATGTTTGTAATAACAGGAATCGAAAAGGGATTACAAAATGAGGAATTTTTACATGAATTAATTAGACAAAATAATGAAATAGAAAGAGAAGTTCAAAAAGATGTGGTAAAAAATATAAAAGTAATTTATCGAAAACCATGTAGAAACCCATTGAAAGAAAATTGGATCCTCCAGTCACCAGCTCAAATAGCAAAATGGTTTTTAAAAAGGCAGATTATAAATTTTGATTTAGTTAAAGTTCATGTAGTTGAACATATAAATCTAGCCCAGTGTTATCAATGTTCAGGGTTCGGTCATGTGGCAAAATATTGCAAAGAAAAAATGTGCTGTTATAAATGTGGAGAAGAGCATCTAGGAAAAGACTGTGAAAAAGCTGCATGGAAATGTCCCAACTGTATTAAAATGAAGTTTAAAACAGAAGAATGCAACCACTCTGCTAGAGACTGGAATTGCCCAATATACAAAAGAAAAATGGAGCAATATCGTCGGAATCAGGTAAACTATACAAGCCCTTTTTTATAAAAAATAAACAAAAGGATATTCCAGATAACATCGAAACTGGAAAAATTCAAAATAATAAACCTGCTACAAAACTATCAAGCATAATACACCAAAATGTGCAGTCAATAGGAAATGCAGTTGATAAAATTAGAGAAATGTTAAAGGATCATCCAGAATGTAAGGTGCTATGTATCTCAGAGCACTGGAAATCACAAGAACAGTTAAAGCAAATTGCAATAAACAATTTTAAACTAGCCTCAATGTTTTGCCGCGAGGAAGGACATCATGGTGGATCTGCCATTTACTTAGAAAAGAACATAAAATATAAAGTGAAAAAAATCTAAACAATTTATCAGTTGCTAATATTTTTGAATGTTCAGCTATTGAGTGTCAGATGGGAAAGACAGAGGTAATAGTTATTTGTATTTATAGACCACCTACTGGGGATATAAAAACGTTCTTAGAAAGATTGGAACACGCGTTAACAAGTGTATTTAATGAACAAAAGACAATTTTTCTAGCTGGTGACTTTAATATCGAGTTAATTAAAGAGAACAAAACAAAAACGGAATTCTTATCAGTGCTTAAAACTTCGACTTCAAATAACTAAAAGATGTCCCCAATATATGTGTATTAAATTGTTTAATAAATTACCCACTCGAATTAAAAGACTAGAAAGTGAAAGACTATTTAAAAAAAAGGTAAAAAATTGTTAGTACAGCTAGAACCCTACCATATAGATGATTATTTAGACATGTAACTGTTAGTCTTGTGTGTGTATTTCTTAGAAATTTATTATGTATTCTTTTTGTTTTTAATTGACGTTATTTCACTTTGTTATCTTGTAACAATTTTGAAATAAAGAGTATTATTATTATTATTATTAATATCAAATTGTATTAGTCATCTAAGGGGTTTGGTCAAAAATGTAATTTTTGCTATAGTAAAGTTCCTGTAGTTTTGCTAATTGTTAAAAAGAAAATATGTTTAGATTTAATTACTATTAAATATGCAGATTTGTTTATTTACAAAAAAACGCTAATGTAAAAATTTAAGTTTTTACATTAGAGCATTGTGTATTGTCCTTGTTTTGACAATAGTGAAGTTATAACAAAAAATCTCTTATAAAATGTATAATATTTTAATGTACCTATTGCTAATATCGAGGCTAATATTCAAACTTATGTTTAAGTTAAAAATGTACAAAGCACTAACATACATTAAAAAACATAAAAACGACTTTAAAAATATACAGGGTGTTCCGAATTTATGCATCTAATTTCAATGGCATATTCTACGTCGAAAATAAGCCCTAGTTTTCTCTATAAACATATATCCGGAAAAGCATCCTTTTAGAGATACAGGACGGATACTCTAGGAAAAAAACATTTTTTCATAAGGTTTTAACCACTTTAGATATTTATTTGGTATTTGGTACATTGCTTAACCGCAGCAGGAGACATTTCTTTTTATGTAAAATATTTTTAAAAATTACCAGTGTCGTCTGTACCATATTTGTATGGACTATTTTACAAGAAAAATGATGCGCCACTGCTTTTCCCTAAAATAAAAATTATTTTTAAAATCCCAATTGAATTTGGAACAAATTAACGATGCATAGTTTTTAAACAAAACAAAAAAAAAAAAAAAAAAAAGATTAAATTCGTTTTAAATTGAAGGGAGATTTAAAATATAATTTTTGTTTTAGGAAAAAGCAATAGCCCACAATTTTTTTCTTGAAAAATATTCCATACAATTATGGTACAGACGTCAATGGTAACTAAAAAAATCACATTAAAAAGTCTCTTTTGCTGCTGTTAAGCAATGTACCAAATATCAATTAAATATCTAAAACATTTAAAAAATTATAATAAAATAATGTTTTTTTTTCATAGAATTTTAACACCCTATATCTCTAAAAGGAAGCATTTTCGGACATATGTTTATGTAGGAAACTAAGGCTTATTTTCGACGTAGGATATGCCATTAAAATTTCATGCATGAATTTCGGAAAACCCTGTATATGGTCAGTGCCTGATCAAGGCTTGTTTTTTTTTACTAAAGCAAAGAGTAAATATTGCACCTCATTTTTTTATGATGAGGCAGTTTATTATTAATTTTACGAAAAAATGTATTCTTTATAAAAAGTTCTGCATTATCCAAAACCTTAAAAGCATTTATTAGATATTCATTTTTTCAGTAGTTTACGAGGTATGTCAAAAAATGTGAATTTTGTTCAAGAGAAAAAGATTATTAAGGAAAAATGTTTAGAATTAAAAATAACTCTTAAATATGCAAGCTTATTTATTTTCAAAAAAAAGTTTTTCTTTAATTTGTGTATGATACTAGAGAAACATTTCAAATGTCTATTATAGGTGGACAGCCGGTTATGATGGTGGTGAAAGACTTCCAATTGCTTTTTCAACCCAATTTGCTGAATATTACCTTATGGAAGCCTCACCTGAATATGAATCAATTTATCACCGAATTAGACAAAAAATTAAACTGGTTAAAGTGGTTGTTGAATTTCTATTGGATAGATGTTTGGAAAATCCGAGTTATGAAGACTTAGCTCAACATATTGAAAGCATGGGAGAATATGACAGTGTTGAAGATGCGCTTATGCAAAATGCGCAATTTATTTGTGATCAGGTATGTATGTTCAAAGTTTATAAATTTAAAATTGTAGTTGTGATAGTTATTTGTCGGTAGTTTATGTACGGCACATCCAGTTAAGAACTGAGCTGATCATGGTCGTAAGGCCTTGGCAGTTAACTCAACCAGGCTCTTTGCTTATATATCCAGGACATCCATAAAGGTTTTAAAATAAACATATAAGGATAGGACACATACAATACATATAACAATATCAATATAAAAATGTTGTTTTTCTAAATACTAGAAACGTTTAAGTTCAATCTGCAATTATAACCACATGCATGTTACACCTTTTTTATTTGTGGCATTCTGTATTTTAAATTTAATTACCACAACTACTATATTTTTTTCTAAATAATAAATGTACCTATCACTACAGCTTCATTTGCAATTTGCGCAACTCTTACATCATTTCTGTAAACTTTGTAGACAGGCTTATGTACCAGTAGGGTTTAACTAAAACATTGTAAAACTGGGCCTTAATGTTACTTGGAAAATAATAACAAATAAATCTCTTTTTCATAAATAATTACAGAGGTTTCTTGCATTTTAATAAAAAATTAGTTGTTAATTATTTACAATACATATAATATTTAAATAAAAACACTAGTGTTTTTGGAGATATGCTCTATATTGGTTAGGCGGATTCATTTATTGGATGGTCTTCTTGTTGAGTACACGCCTGGAAAGAATGGGACCGCTCGTATACCCCGGGACCAGGACCGAAGCGGTCCCATTCTTTCCAGGCGTGTACTCAACAAGAAGACCATCCAATACTAGTGTTTTTTACTAAACATTTAAGAAAACACTAAATTAAATTTATTTACCCTCACTTGTTTTAGATTTATAAATAATTTTTCTTCTTTAGGTAATAAATTTAGATCAGACAGCGCCAGAGGATGAAAAACCGCTTATTTCATTGCCTTGTATGAGATCTTTGGTAAAATTAGCTGGAGTTACATTTAAACAAAGAAAAAAGGTTTTGAGGTTGGAAAACAAGGTAGGACTTTTGCTGATTATGTAAGACTTTATCTTTTCAGGACCAAGGCTTTTAGTTATTGAATTTATATTACAAAGTTTTTTCAATGGGTGGAAAGAAGGCGGTCTAAAGCTACAACAAAACAAGCTTGATATGTCACCCTATCTAAAAATTATTTATTTGCTGGCCTTTTTTTTTGCTAGTGTTCAACACACTGAAAGTCAATTTAAACGTACGGAGCTGGCACGACGCGTATATATTTAACCTTATAAAATAATGTATTAACTTAAAGGCTACTGTACATTTTTGAGATGGGAACTAGGATTTTTAAATTTATTTTTTACTCTTAAATGTCTTAGATTACATCAAAAGACCGTTTTTTTGTTCTTTTACAAAATTTCATATCTTAAAATGTAGTGCATTATTAATTATAATATGGTTTTTATTGTTATGTGTGTAAAGTTTAGTTATGGTAAACATTAAAGTAAAAGGAGGTTTTCAATATTAATTTTTTTAGATAATTTTTATAAGTAAACAGTTCCTATAATAAATAAGTGTTTGTTTTATGTATATTACAGTGCGACCGAAACTGGTTTTCCGGTCGAAACCAAAACCAAAATTTCGGCCATGGCTTCAGTTTCGGCTGAAACCAAAACCGAAAATTTTTTTGATGGACGGGTTCCAAAAAAATTTGAAGAGCACAAAAAAAGAAAAGGTCCTCGCTTTTAAAATTTAAAATACCTTAAAATATTGAAATTAGGACGTATATATCCTTCTTGTGATGGGGGTTCCAAAATATTTTGAAGAGCATAAAAAGGCCTTGCTTTTTAAAACCATTTTACTTTAATCATTTTTTAGATTAAGATAGCGTTGCACCGAGAAACTCAATTTTTTTCCGAATTTGGCCGAGACCGAAACCGAAATTTTGGTCGGACACTAATATATATGCAAATTTTATTATGTATATTTTACTCATTTAATTTTTAGATAAACATTTTAGTTTATAGTTACGGATTCCTGGACAATTTTTCCAAATCATTACTAACAAGCTAATTTTTCGGGAGTAGCTTCATTTTGACGAGTCGACCAACTTTTTTCCTTAGAACAATTTTTGTTGGTGGTAGCATACAGGGGTAGCAGAGATTAAATATGTTGATTTGATAAATATTAGATGATTTAATAATAGATAATTTAATTAATAGAAAAAAATCAGCTGGTTAGTAGTTATTTGTCACGAAATCGTTAACTATACATATTGGTGGTAGGGGACTCTTCGATGAAACCTTACATTTTGTAGGACAAATATTTTTTCAGTTTATTTAGAATAGAATAGAATAGAATAGAAAAACTCTTTATTTCTGATCATATTCAGGTATACAAATACATAAACATAAAAAGAAATCACGTCAACAAAAAGAGACTTTACAATTGTCTCTCTGTAAAGTCTTTCACACTGTAGGGTTCTATTTGTATCAAAAATTGTTTTACTTTTCTTTTAAACACTTTTAAAGTCGGTGCACTTTTAATATCATTTGGTAACTTATTGTAGAAACGAATGCCTCTATAGTATGGTCCTCTTTCAAACAATGATAGGTGATGAATTGGGTAATTTACGTCTGTTGTACGTGTGTTGTAATTATGATTACTTTCTACCCTAAAACTATTTCTATTTTTATAAAAAAACATTATTGTATCAAATATGTACAAACCATAAATTGTAAGAATAGCCTTTTCTCTAAAGACATTTCTACAACTCTCTCTATATAACATTTTAAAAATTGTTCGCAATAAACGTTTTTGTAAAACAAAGATATTTCGTATCTTGGAATTACAACCCCAAAAATAATTCCATATCTTGCTGTGGCCTCGAAGTTTGCAAAATACAATGTCCTCAACGCAGTCTCTGAAATATATTTTGTTGTCAGTCTGATACCGTAACTTATACTATTTAGCTTGCTACTAATTAAATCTATTTGATCTGACCAATTAGAAATTCATCAATTTGGATTCCTAAAAATTTCGTGTCACTTTGAACTGTGATGTTATTGTTGTCTATTTCAATATATTCTGGTTTATCAATATTATTTAATTGTTCTAAACAGGACTAAGTTAGTTTTTTCCTTGTTTAGTATAGTCTGTTTTTCTCGAACCAGGTCTTTGTTTGTGAAAAATATTTTTAGTTTGTTCAATAATTTCAGGTATTTCTTTACCAGATATTAAGAGATTAGTATCATCTGCATAAGCCATTAGAGCAATATTTTGTTTAGGAATTTCAAAGTTAATGTCATTGGTAAAGATTATAAACAAAATTGGTCCCAGGATGCTACTCTGCGGGATTCCAATGTCATTTTGCAAACTTCCAGAATTTGCCCGAATATTGTCTTTTGTTACTACTACTTTTTGGGTTCTACCTGTTAAGTATGATTCAAACCATTTTAATGCATTGCCTCTAATTCCGTACAACTCAAGTTTTGTCAAAAGTAGGTCTCTATCAAGGCAATCATATGCCTTGGAAAGATCCAGAAAGACTCCCATGGCTGCTTTTCCGTCCTCCAACTGCTCAAGAATCCCGTGAGTGAACTGAAACGTAGCTGTTTGTGTTGATTTTCCATCTGTATAACCATGTTGGTTATCAGAAAGCAAATTACTTTGCTTCATGAAAGGTATCAGTCTGCTGCATGCTGCCAGTTCAAAAAGTTTGGAAAAGCCAGGAGGGACGCTAATCGGCCTATAGTTGTCAAACACTTCCGGATCACCCTTTTTTAGCAGGGGTTTTATGACAACCGTTTTGAGTTGGTCTGGGAACACACCCTCTCTTAAAGAATTATTTAAGATATATACAATAACATTAGTGATCTCTGGTATACTCATTTTTATTATGTTTGTGGGTAGGTCATCGTCACCACTAGTACATTTATTTTTAATTTTTTAAGTTAGTTAGATAACTATCTTAAAAATTAAGGGAGAAAATCCTGTTTGTAATAAATTTTTGATATTTGTCAAATCAACACATGTAATTCCCGCTACCCCTTTAAGCTACCAACAATGAAGCTACTCTCGAAAAATTAGCTTTGTTAGTAATGACTTGGAAAACTGGTCCAGGGATCCCTAACTATTACCTATTTTTTTTTGTTTTATAGGGCATAAAAATTAAAAACGTCCGTTATGGACAAAAGCCGTCACAACAAACTTTGTTCGAGAGTTCTTTGGTAAAATATTTCCCGACCAAATGGATAATAATAACGAAAAAAAAGCTCCAAAGAAACATAGGTGTGGTGTATGTGAAGCATGCCAGTCACCAGATTGCGGAGAATGTACATTTTGTAAAGATATGTTAAAGTTTGGAGGCCCGGGAAAAATGAAACAATCTTGTAAAACTAGAAAGTAAGGACTTAGTTTTTAAACTTTACAAATACTGGGTTTCACAGAATGTGAATGTTCTTAAAAAATTTAAGAGCAGATACTACTTTAGAAAATATAAAGATGTTTTCGGAAATGCATTGTTTCTCAGATAAAGGGTGTATTTTTTCAAATCACTTTTTATTAATATTTTAACTTCATCCAATTTTAATAAAATTTGGTATTTGTGGATTTAAAGGCATAGTTTGTTCTAACTCGATTAAATTTACCTAATTCAGTGGCGTCTCGAGCGATTTCTGACAAAAAATGTATGCCACTGACTTTTGTGGAAGTTTTATATTTTATTTGGATTAGTACTAAAAAACGTAAAAATATATCTTTTGACCCTTGAATTTTTTTCCTATCTGGCTTGGTTTTTAAGAAAAAAAATACTTAAGAAAGGAATATGTATTCCTGGTAAACACAAAAACATGGGAAAATAAAATAAAAACGCTGAATTTAGAAAAACATATTTTAAATGTAAATGGTGTTTAATTTAGTGTTTGTGCTTAATGTTATGTAATTAATAATAAAATAGTAATTAATATAATAACCAAAAGAAATTTTTCTCATGTCTTATGTGGTCCAGGGATTGAGCGGACTATATTTTTCTCAAAAACTTATTGAGATAGGAAAAAATCCAAGAGCTAAAAAGACTGTATTTTTACTTACTTACTTAAAGATTCGTTTAGATACTATTTAAGACGCCAGTGGACTGAATAAACATAATTAAGGTAGAACTAGATTAGCCTCTAAATGCTGCAACTAATACCTCCAAGTTTTATCAAAATTGTATAAGGGATTTTTAGGATATTAATAAAGTAACCGTTTTTTTTCACATGTTGAACATCTTGTATCTGGTAACTAATGCATTTTCGAATCCAGGTTTATTAACTTTTTTTCATATTTAGGTAGTAGACTGTGCCCTTAAATTTTCTTAACATTCTATAACACCAGGAGAGTATATTTAATTTTATTCCTTGCTTATTTTGCAAATACTGGACATACTTAAGTTTGTTCATTTAAGCCGTGTTTATATATTTTTTAAGATGTCCAAATATGGCGATTGAGGATGCTGAGCTTTCAGACAATGAGGAAGAAATAGAAAATAAAGTAGCCACTACAAAGACAAAACATTGCTCAAAGAAAATTGTACATAAAAATATTAAATGGGAGGAAAAGGCTGATAAAAAATACAAAAATAATGAGTGTTATTCTTCTGTAATGATAGGTAAGAAAATTCACTATACTCGTCGGGCCACTTTAAAAGGTTTAATGCAAAATTTAGGCCAATGCGTGGAATTTGTGAAACAAATTGATATATTACATCATCAAAAATCATAATTTTAACAATCTTATCGCTTAAAATATCTAAATTTCATAATATATCCAAACCTCTTCTAGGTTAACTTGTTATACGAAAACGTAGATTTACTCTCTTAATTTAAATAAAATAAAACATTATATGGTTTCACTTTTAAAAATTATTTATTTACACTTTTTACATATTTAAAGAAAATAAAAAATTAGACTATGGCTCATAAAATAATAATATCTAATATCTAATTTTAAAAGGTAGAGGTTATAAAAAAATAATTTTTTTCATAATCAGAGTTATAAAATTAACTATTTATTACTTTAAATCTTTGTATTCCAATTGGGAATTTAGTCACTAATGACCAAAAGTAAGTAATGATATTAATGTAAAAATAGTGTAAATAAATAATTTTCAATAGAGAAACGTAAAATCACACAATTGTAATTTTTAATTATTTAAAGACAGTAAATCTAAGTTTTAGTGTAACTAATAGCTATTAACCTAGAATAGGTTTGATAAAATCATGGTTTTCAATGATGTAATATATCAATTTGTTCCAATGTGTGAAAAAAGTTGGTTCAACAATGAAGAAAATAGTAAATTATTTTTTCTTAACTTAAATTGTGAATAACTTTTGAAAGAACGATTTTATTTAACAAACATTGAGAGACCTTTTTAAAAATATATTAATTTTTAAAGCTTTATTATTAGAAAACGGTTCGTCTGGCGAAAATTTTCAATAAGATGTTTTTTGTAGGCAATTTAATTTTTTCAAGATGTTATATGTGCACATATCTTTTTATCTCGATACTAAAAAAACAAAGGAGGGGGACCTTTAAATATTAATATTAACGGCGCAAATCTTCATAATATTTTCCTTTGTCAATTAAACAATATTTTCGATATATTTTTCAAAAAAGTCGTTTTGTTTGTCCCAGTCTAATAATTATATTTTTATTATAGTGATAAAAAATAGTAATTAATGTTTATTATTTACGTTTTTAGATGATATGCAAATCAAAGTTGGTGATTTTGTTACCCTTAAATCTGAAAACCCGACTGAACCCTTATGGGTGGCCAAAGTAGTTTATATGTATGACAATCTACCTCAAAAATTTATGTTCCATGGGTTGTTGTTTTGCCGAGGAAGCGACACCATTTTAACTGGGACTGCAGATCCAAGAGAGTTATTTTTAGAAGACAATTGTGACGATTTACCATTGGGAAGTATCATTCAGGAAAGCCAAGGTAAGATTTTACTCAGTAAATTCAAACTTTGGAAAAACCTCAGGCATGGAATAAAAATAATTACTTAATATTAAGAATTACCTGTGTAGATAAAAAAAAATTAAATAACTTAATCTGATTGATTTTATTTATTTTTTTCATACTAAGCAAATTTGAAACCTCAAATCTCGCGACAAGCTGTTATATCATACAAATTGTGTAATGACGTTATACAGGGTACTGCAAATTTATGTACAACATTAGGGTCTAAGTGCAACATTAGGGTCTTGGCAACGGTAAGAGATCCATACACAAATTTAAATTTTTGCAGAAATTATCCGGAAAAAACGAAATTTTGCGAAACTGTTTTTATTTTTTTATCAATTTATTTAAAAGGTATTTTAAAATAAACGATACATTATCATTTCCACTTTTCCTGTTCTATAAATCAATGTCATTAAATTTAGGATTCGACGTTTCGTCTTTGAGCGACCATCATCAACTTTGTTTTTTTTTTAATAGGCGGAATATTTGGTTTTAAACTTAATAAACCCGTTTTTAATTCTAAATCCAACCACATATCACAATTTACATTGATGCGACGTTTCAAACTAAAACACCATCATTCACTTTTTTGGCATTAAAAATTACGATTTTATTCCCAATGATCATGGAAATTTCCATTTAAAGGTAAGTATGCATCCATTTTTTATCACAACTTATTAATATTCTTTTTATTTATTTATTTATTCATAATAATTCAACTAACAAGCTACACGAATTAATTTAATTTACATAATATATTTACTTACACATATTAAAATAAGGCATTTAATTTAATCAAACTTCTCTATCAACTTTATCGTATCCTATCATAAAAATATGAATGCATACTTATCTGCAACTGGAAAATTCCCCGAACGTTTGGGACAAAATCTTAATTTTTAATGGCAAAATAGTAAATGATGGTTTTTCGGTTCGAAACGTCGCATAAATGTAAAGTGCGATTTGTGTGGATTTAGAATTAAAATAAGAGTTTATTAAGTGCAAAACCCAATATTCCGCCTATTTAAAAAACACAGTTGATGATGGTGGATCAAAGACAAAACGTCGGATCTTAAATTTAATGACATCATTTTATAGAAGAAACTTTGATTTAATTTGTATTAGGTACTTTTAAAGTTCGAAAACTAAATTCATTTTTAGGTTGAATATATTAAGACTCCAGAAAATTGGTCAGACCTTGGAAATACTACAGAACCTATTCCACAATTGGAAGATGATGGTGAAAATTTTTATTTTTGTAAAAGGTTTGAAGGGGACCGTAGTAGATTTATTGATATACAAGATAGTGAACTAGATGTTAGTGAATGTCTTTCTTGCAAGTAAGTTAATTTTTTTACATCAGTCTGTGGTGACATCTTACAGAAATATAAGTTTATGCATATTTGTATAATGGTAACTGATTGTATTGTTCCTATTGATGCCCTGAATTTGTTAGATGCTAATGTGGCATCTATTTTGCAACTGTTTATTCGTAAATTTTTCAATATTACTCTGCGTTATAAAGGGTAGTCTAATATATGGTAACTATGTTTTTAATCAGAGAACTGAAAGAAACAAGAGTAAATAAATTTGTTTTATTGTAATATAGGTTTATTTAGATTTCTAAATTATAAGTATTTTAACCTAGTCACCATGGATATAGTCGACGGGTCAGTAATAAAATGGTATTCATGATAATAACACATTTAAAACCTTTTAGGGGATTCCTTTTGAAACGCGTTAACCCAGCCTGTCAATGTCAAATGTTTCGGGTGTTGGACTGGGCAAACGCGTCACTTTTTTGTCTTACAAGTTTACCACAATGTTTTACATACAATTTTTAAACATTGTGTCAAAAATTGTAAGTGTTACAGTCACGAAACCATAAGGTCCATTGACATGTTTTGGGTATCGGATTGGGCGGATTTCGTAACTGTAATCCTTACAATTTTTGGCACAATGTTTAAAAATTGCATGTAAAACATTGTGGAAACTTGTTGATCCGACGCCCCAAACTTTTGACATTGACAGGCTGGATTAACGCGCCGCTTCCATATATGGCGGTATGAATATTCGTGGTAAACTCGTCAAAAGGAACCCCCTTAAAAAGGTTTAAAAGTGTTAAATTATCATTAAGTGAATTTCATTACTTGCCCAGGGACTAATGTCGGAGCATTTACCAAGGAAGGTAAACTTTTTGATAAGGAGCGCTCGATTTTTATATTTGTCCGAAAATATAGGTTATTTATTTTTATTTTATTTTAATTTATTGGTGTCAATAATACAAAGTATTTTACACAGGTCAATAGTATAAACAGTATAAAAATTATAAAATATAACATTTCAATATCAAGACAAATTATCAACTTACAATAACAAAAAGACAAATTACATTTAAAATATTAAAAACCTTAAAAACAAATAACGCTATGGTCATTTCTTTCCTAGAAATACATTTACAGTTTACACATTAAAAAATTCGTCAACACTATAAAAAGCTCCTTCCAGCAATATAGTTTTTACCTTGTACTTAAACTTTTTATATCCTTTACATCTTTAAGATCTCCTGGGAGCTTATTATAGAGTTTGACTGCCAGACATCCAGGGCCATCTCGACACCTCTCAAGACGACGATATACGGGTATTAGATTACTTTTGTTTCTGGTCTCATGTTCATGGAGATCACCATGCAGTTTATAGCCATCTATGTTATTTTTTAAGTAGATTAAATTTTCCAAGATGTAAGAAGATGGGAAAGTAAGAATTTTATAAGATTTAAAAGCTAGTCTGCAGTCATCCCTATATCCTAGTCCGGCCGGTTATGTTTGTGACGTCAACTTTTTGCCATAATATTTATTTTATTTAACAAAATAAACTAATACTTGCATTAAATAAAATAAAATTGTTTAAAAAACTTAAAAAATAGTATCTTACCCTTAATAACGATTTAAACGTACATTTCCTTTAAAAAATATCCAGGTCAGTGACCCCTGTTTACAGATTTTAAAATTCTCTGTAACTGCAGTACTAATAACTACTCAATTTATCTATAAACAATAAAAATTAAACATATACAAAAGTCCAATGACTAAAAAGCAAAACAAAAATAACACCAAATCCGCGAAAAAAGCTTCCAGAACGATTGTAAACAAAGGTTACGGGAAAATATTACGTCACAAAATTGAGTGAACATAGGCTTAAATGTGATCAAGCACTCCTTATTTAAAAGTTTATTTTCCTTGGGCATTTACTGTCCCGCAAAATTACTTCTTATACACTTTCAGTGACTTCAAATCGTTCATAGGCAATTTTTGCCAATGCGTGAAAAGAAGGCCGGCATGTAAATATTTTCTGATATTGTGATGCATGGCTCCCACTGTGTTTTTGCTTTAATTACCTATGAACGTTTTGAAGTGGCTGAACGGGTTTACTACATTGACACCAAGTTTATTTATTTTTTTAATCTTGTTAGCTTTATTTTGTATAATTTTATAGGAGAAAAACGGCGGAGAAAAATTACACAACCCCATGCTATGAGGAAACAGAAGGTGCTATAAAATGGAAGGATGATACATATAGAGTTGGTAGCGGAGTATTGTTGGATCCTGAAGTGTATATATTTAATAAAAATTTTACGGAAACTACTTATAATGATTTGGTAAAGATCTTTATTTAAACTTTTATCATATATAATTTATAATTAAACAGTATACCAGGCTTTTTTTTAGTCTCTACGGTAATAAATTTGAAGAAAGCTGTTGCTGTTTTTACTATTTTTAAAAATAAATTAATAATAAAAGTCACCTATTGTCCGGGTCTTTAACAGATTTTTGTTAAGACAATTTAAGGGCAAATTATGTATTAGAAAATATAAATAAAAGTTATAACTTAGATCCGTAAATTTTTCATTCTCAAGATACAAAGTGTTAAACTTTTAAAAAACCTAAAAATTCAAGAACACTTTTTTGTAAAAATTGTTAAACTGCATAGAAACCTTATTTAAATAGGTAATTATTGTTGTTACATAATTGCTAATAAAAAAAAATAAAACCTAATATTCAAAAGAAAAACTTTCCCGCAATGCTTCTTTTATGGTCAAAAAATATGCAATTGCAAAGTGATTTTTTTCTCCCAAACTACCAAGGTACAAAAAAAATAAAGAGACATAAAAGCTGTATTTTTATTTGCTTAATCCAAAGAAAGCACAAAAAATGAAAAAAATTTACACAGTCAGTGGGGTACCGTTTTTTTATGGTAGAAATATTTGCGCTCGAGACGCCACTGGACTTATTAAATGTAATTAAGTTAGGGAAAAATAACCCAGTTAATGACATAAATAACATTTCCAAATTAAAACAAAATTAGGTAAAGGATATTAAAGATTTAAAAAAAAACAAACATTTTTTTTTACAAGTTTAACACCCTGTATCTTGAGAACGAGAAATTTCCGGACCCATGTTTATATATTCTCTTTTTCATATTTTCAATGGTAGTATTTGCCCTTTACTTTTCCTAACAACATTCTGTTACACCCTGTATGTCAATTTGTATTTACTATTGCAGAAAACTGATGTGGATGAAACCCTCTACCCCGAATATTATAGAAAAAAGGCTGACAATATTAAAGGTTCCAACATTGATACACCACGGCCCTTTGTTGTTGGTGTAATTGACGATATATCCTATAAGAAAAAAGACATTAAAATTGGTGTAAGAGTATTTTGTAGGCCTGAGGAAACTGGCAGTATATTTTTGTCTAATAAGTCTGATTTGAATTTGGTTTATTGGACTGATCATGGTAATTTTACAAAATTCTTATGAATATTTCTAAACATTTAAATTTTAGGTAGGGTTTTTATTTACTAAAACATATATACTATATAAAAACATTTTTTTTTAACTTTTAAAATTATATAGGGAGTTTTGAGGATCTTTTGTCATTTATTAGTCCTAATTTTTCATGTATCGACATAAAACACATGGCATTTTATTAATATTAGGGTGGTTATGTTGAATACAAAATATTAACAATAGTTCTGATAAATATGCTTGTAAAATTTTAGGTGAAAACTCATCTATAAATAAATAAATTTATAGGAAAATTCAAGCATTTTTCCCCTAACATGTTTAAATTCTATGTATTTATTATTTTTTTACTTATATAAAGTTTTTAATTTAGGATATAAAATTCTGAAAAATTTGAAAATTAATTCTTTTAAATTAAGGACAAAAAATAAATTACCTGTCAAATAATGCAAAAACTTAATTTCAAAATCTAAAGAGCATTATTCTTAAGAACGTTTAAAATCCACCATAAATTTGAGAAAAAAATCTCTACCACTTTTTTTTGTTGCTAACTTCTCAAATAGTATAATTAAGTACTGGTAAAATTTCTTAGGTATAATGCTGCTAATCTTTTATTGTAACACATAAGAGCTGTGAATGAACTGGCATTAAAAATATTTAGCCGAACACACTTTTGTTGCATTATTATATTTTAGTTATTACCACGTCTTTTTCGAACGTGGCCGGAAAATGTTATGTTACATGTGCGGAGAATTTAGTATCTCCTTCAAAATGGTCCTTAGAGGGACCGTTAAGATTCTATTTTGAAGAAATGTTTGATTCAAACACTAAGCAATTTTGTGAAGTTCCGGCTGCAGGTAGAAAGATTGGAGCTGTGGGAAAGGGTAAGTTATATTATTGTTAGTATACAAAAAAATTAATAGACACATAAATGTGATAGTCTAAGAACCGAATAGGAAGCAACCTGTACCCATCTGTTTACCGGATAAAAACTATTATATTTTAAATATAGTATTTAAACAGGACTGCCTAAGAAATTATGGTCAAGGATATATTTAAATTTTAAAAATAACCTCAAAATTTTTGACACCCTATATAATGGAAATTTTTATTTTTTTTACTCTACATTAGACTGGCCCAAAAAATTACCTTTTATTTTTTTAAATATATCGAAAATATTGTTTAGGGTGACAAAAATAAAATATCGTTAAATTTTGAGCCCTTAATAATAATATTTAGAGGTCCCTCTCCTTTCATTTAGATTTTTTGCGTCAAAGCTCTCTAACTATTAAGGAAAAAAACTTTATGTGCAGATATATCTTTAGAGAATTTAATTTCCTACCAAAAACGTCTTATTGAAAAAACTCGCCAGACTAACCGTTTTCGAGTAATCAAGCTTTAAGCATTGGCATATTTATAAAGATTTACCTTTTTTATTTTGGAATTTTGTAACTAACAAAAAAATAAACACTGAAGAAAACAACATTCTTAAAGGGAATTTAATGCTCTACAAACAGAATCTGTTCATGTTTTAAAATAAAATCGTTCTTTTAAAAGTTATTCATAATTTAAGTTAAAGAAAAAATTAAATAACTGTTATTTTTTATTATTTTTAAACCAAGTGGCAAAAATATAAATGTGTGTCTCTTAAGGATATGTAAAAAATGCTACAACAAATTTCTTGGGCTAAAATAAAACGATCTTAAGCAATTTACCTTCAGTCAAAAAGTTAATCGTTTGCCAGATAGAGCGTGTCAAAGTTATCTAAAAATCTTGAAAAAAAACAAAACAACATATAATGATTGAAATCAACAACATTTTTTTAACGAACGTATAGGTACTCGATAACTTAGCAATTAGCTTTAATATTTTATGTACCATTGTGCCCAAAAAGAAACTAGGACAAAAAAATCAAGTTTTATCTTCTGGTCTATTAGAATATTATGTTTTGATGTTGTCAGAACAATGTAACTTTGTGACATCCACGACAAAAAATTTCCAAATATAAGGAATTTGATTTCTCATTGAACAGGTGACACTTCCCTACTTGAATTTTAATGTCCCAGTTTTTTGGGCATGATGATACATATAATTTAATTTATATATTATTTATTTTAGGTGGAAAATCAAAAGTAAGGTATCATCCTATAAAAATATAGAATTAGCTCCAGATTGGGATAAGCTTAAAGAACCCCTAAAAGCAATGGATATTTTTGCTGGATGTGGGGGCCTGTCAGAAGGGCTTCACAATGCTGGTATTTGTGATACTAAATGGGCAGTAAGTGCATATAAAATTAACCAAAGTACGCGCAAATAAATAATTTATAATTGTTTTTACTTTGCCTTAAGTCAGCGTTTCTTAACTTTTTTGGTCCCCGGATCCATAGAAAATCAAGCACAATTTTAAGGGCCTCCTTAATAAAAACACAAATAAATTAGGACAATTTATTAAAGTATTTACCGGTGCGTGCGTATCGCTGACATTTATTTATTAATTTAAACGTCAGTAGGTAAGACCGCAGACTCCCTAACACATGCTCGTGGACCCCTCGGGATCCGGGGACCACAGGTTATGAAACGCCGCCTTAAGTTATTATCTTGATGGGAACTGTATATAACCAACAAATAATTAATATCAAAACCAATCAAACCAATCTTTTTATTTTTCAGACTTTTAAAGCCACAGAATCACTTATTTTTATAGCAAAATATTATATTTAGTTGCTGTTTTTATGGCAACTACGATGCTATGTACCCTTTTTTAGAATTAAAAAGATTCTTTAGTTACATAATAGATGTTTTTTTTTTTTTTTAATTAAACCGAAGTAAAGTGTCTTAGTGTTTTACATCATTAGATTTATTTTAATTAAAATACTGCATGTAGAAATAATAAGTATTATGAGAGTGACATGCTTCTATTTTAATTTCTGAGCCTTCCATTTAAAAACGTAAAAGAATTTTCGTACTTTCCTAAAAGATCTCTGGACCAAGCACCAAAAGGATTTTTTTAATAAAGAAGATTTTTAAATATTTCTACCAGTGGCGTCCGTACGAGGTGAATACTAGAAAATTTTCAAAACAAAAAAAATATGGTAAGCCAATGCTTTTTCCGAAAATGAAAACCGTTTTTAAATCCTCATTTATTTTTTAACAAATTTGATCTCTGGACTCTTTTTGCCGATGCACCGTCTTCGCATAAAACACTAAAAATAGGGCACCAGTCTACTAGTTAAAAATAATTTCGCTCTACCAAAACTGCATCAAAAATGGTTTTTGTTTTTTACGCAAAAACGGTGCCTCTGACAAAGAAAGTTTAAAAGGTTAAATTTGTTGGAAAATAATAAGAATTCTAAAAATAATTTTTGTTTTTGAAAGAAACAATGGCGTATCATATTGTTTTTGAAAAATTTCCAGTATACATCCCGTACGGACGAGACTGGTAAAAATAATTTAAAAAATCCACATTAAAAAAGTCTATTGGTGCTTAGTAGGTGCATGCTAAATTTTATAAAAATATTTTAGAGAGTTTTAAAGTTATGATAAGAAAACGATGTATTTCTTAAAACTTTGTGGCTTAAAAGTTAAGATTAAAGTCATATATTCGTATGAACTTTAGACCATGAATTAAATTACACCCTGTATATAAAAATTTAAATGTAAGTTAATAATAAAATTTTGTCGAAATTTGTTTTCAAAGTACTGTGTTCCGACGTAAAATCGATTGTAGATTCCAACAAACAAAAAATTCAATATTTATACAGGGTGTCCCATTTAAAAATAAACATTTCTAACCATTTTTGCTAAAATCGGAAGTCAAATGCCTATAAAATAGGCAACTCTACCAAGTTTTGTCAGTAAATAAAAAAATGGCTGCTAGAAAGTAATCCGTGGGCACCCGATATAATAAGGGCGAGAAAATCAGTCAGAAAAAAAAATAAAACGTACGCTTTCAATATACTATTCTAAAAATTTTAAAATTCGATAATATGTATTTCTGACAGTTACTTACATTTTTCTGTTTCTATTGGCTAGCTGTCTTAAATAAAAAAGTACACTTTTTACACATAAACTTTAAACATTTATGTATATTATAATTGTCTATAGTGGGTTTTAATTTTAATTTTTAACTTAATATAGTAAAAAGTTTTATTTTGGCTAATAAAACAATATTTTTTTATATATTAATACTAAATAGAAAAAATTGCTTTTTAATGTTTCAAAAATTATTAGAGCATTACTCTACAATTGTTTCGCCTTTCTAGGGCTTCATCAAGAGTACTTCGTATACGAAGTACTCTTGATGAAGCCCTAGAAAGGCGAAACAATTGTAGAGTAATGCTCTAATAATTTTGAAACATTAAAAGCAATTTTTTCTATTTAGTATTAATATTTAAAAAATGTTTCACAAGAAACCAACTGCGGATACAATTCAGTGTAATATTTTTTAGATTGAATTCGACTTAGCGGCCGCCCAAGCTTTTAGACTAAATTATCCAGATGCCAAAGTGTTCTCAGATGATTGCAATGCAATATTAAAGGAAGTGTTGGAAGGTAGTATTTATTAATTTGAAAACATGTTAACTATTTAAAAAAACGGGTTTTCAGTATTTTAGCACTCTGGCTTTGATAACGCTAATGACTTTTCACATTAATTCTATCTAGTTTTTAAAATGTTTTGTAACCATTTTAATATTAATTAGACGCATAAAAAATATTGGATACTTCTTTTTAAATTTGGCCCAGTTCAGTTGTGCTGATGAAATATATTAAAAATAATATAAAAATATACATATAATCCACACTCTTACCAAACATCAGTAACTTCTTGGCGTACCTACTGGTATCTGGACTACGGGGCGACAAAGTAAGTGGGGCCCTTTATTATTTTTGACAATCATAAAAAAACGTCTTCAGGTAAAAGAGACCTATGCAGGGAAATTGTATGTGGGCCCCTTACTTCACAGTACTAACTTTTCGGCTTAAAAAATTTTGACAAACAAAAAAAAAAATAGTCTAAAGATAGTAAAAAGAGACCTTTTAAAAGGGGTATACCATGTTTTTTTGGACAGTACGTTCTTTTTAAAGACCTGGCGACCCCTCTTTTTCTTTTTGGGGCCCCATTTTTACCAAGGGCCCGGGCAGTCCGCCCCTCCTCCCCCTCAGTACGCCAATGACTGCATCCCTGCACATTTTAAAGTCACAAAATTTATGCCGCCACATATCGTCTGTCAGTTATGATATACCTTAATAACGTGTGCGAGATTTTTATCCATATATCTTTGGGATTAGAGGTACTTGCTTTTCTCTTACGATCCCTTCGAAATATCTAAAGAAAACACCAAAAGAAATTGTGTTTCTTTGTGAAAAACATCAACATTTAACCTTCAGGGCCACAATATTTTTCTCTCTAAAGAAAAAGCAGGATTCTTTGTTAAACACTTTGGGTAGTGATTAGACCAAGAACAGATCAAAGATAACAGATAATTTCATTATTGGAGAAGTCTTTCCTACTAACGGGGTTTTCCACCTCGGGACTCACCCATGACTCTCATGTGTGTGTGTATTATTTAATTTCACTGGTATTATTTTTTCCGATCCGTGCCGTCCGTCCGATGCCGTATGTGAGCGTACGTTTAGGGAGAATATTCTCTTGGGGTGGTTTTTATTCTCTTACCATCATCGGCAGGTCAAAAACACTATTTTTTTCTTGTAACACCAAGTACTCCTATGGACAAGATGGCATTCCAGCAGTCTTTAAAAAAATATATGCTCTTGTATCCATACTTGCTACTTTAGGATTTCTAATACCAAAAGTACATCTGGTACTTTTTTGTGAATTACCTATTAAAAGCACAAAAAAATTGTTATTTGGTGTAAAATCTAATATTTAATAAAACAGTAATATTATTGTTTTAGGAAAAGGCCATGAAAGAGGTCTACCTCGCAAAGGAGAGGTTGAAATGTTGGTAGGAGGACCACCTTGTCAAGGTTTTTCTGGAATGAATCGTTTTAATGCAGGCCAATATTCTCACTTTAAAAATTCCCTTGTATCAACTTACCTTAGCTTTTGTGAATATTATAGGTAAGAGATTCGGAAAATATAATTATTTAAATACATACGTAGTGTGGGTGGCAAAAGTTTACCTAATTTTTAAGATTCTTAAAATTTCTAGTCTTAAAATAAAGACAAAAAAGTTTCATGTGTCTTGAAATTTTTTGATATATACTTAAGAATAAAGTAATTTAAAATATTAATAATTTGTTTTAAAAACATTTAAAGCCATTATTATATCAATAAATAATGCAAGATTTATTTAGTGATTAAGAGTCTTAATTATTTCTTAATTCAATACAAGACAAAAGTTGTGGAAGAAGCGTCGAGACAAGATAAGACAAGACAAGAAAGATTTCTTGCCTTGACTACCCCTAATATATAGGGTAATTTAATATACTCACCTTGAATATCTTTGTCGATAACAAAAAAAAAAGGATTTTTAAAAACGGCCTGACCTATAAAAGTTTGTTTATCAAATTATATCTAGAGAAATACTATAGGGTCTGTGACCATCTTCGACGGACTCCTTTTACATTTTCTCGTCTTACAAATTCTTATGAGTTTATATGCTCATTTTAATATTTAAATAATGAAAAAAATATCTTTCGTCGTTTTTTTTAATTTAATAATTTTTATTCAGATTTTGTTCTTTTTTATTAAAGCATCTTGGCTATTTTCAACCATTATCATACTCATTTACATACTTTAATTTGTAATAGTCCGTATTAACTGAATTTTGGATTCTATTCTATTCTATGATACATTAAATATTTCAGTAAAAATAATTTGTTTTTTTAGGCCCAAATATTTTCTGTTAGAAAAATGTTAGAAATTTTGTCTCATTCAAAAGAAGCATGGTTCTCAAATTAACAATATCTTGCCTAGTAAAAATGGGATATCAAGTAACTTGGGGTATACTACAAGCAGGACATTATGGTGTTCCACAAACCAGGTGGGTTTTAATTCGTAGTTATTTTTGTTAAGCTTTTTAAATATCAATTTTTAAGGGTCAAATTACATTGCATGATCACACCCCTGTTGCTAAACTTAAAAAAGAAACTTGTTCTAAAGAGATGGGGATGTTTAAAATATATAATAAAACTATAGTTCTTTAACAAATTTTATTATTCTTGTACAATTTTATTGTTGAGAAATGAAAGGACATGTTTGTCTTAAAAAATTATTTAATATTTTAGTTTATAACTTATCTCGAAGCCATATTGAGAGCTAAAATTGTATTCTATACTATAACCACTATAAATTGATAATGAATACCTAGTAAGTAACTCTGGCTACTGTAGTTTTAAACCAATAAAATACATTTTTTATTGTGATAACAAGGGTTACTTAATTTTTGAAACCAATGAAATACATTTTTGTTCAGGTGTTTTTCTTAATTTACAGTGAACAGAGTATAGAAGATACTTATTAAAAAGAACAATTTAACAAATAAAGTCCTCTAAGAAGAGGTTTTTTGAAGAAATAAAAAAACTATTTTGATAAGTGTGTGCAGTAGGACGTAATGAATCTAAAAACACAAAATATTTTGCGAAAAATCGTTTGGGCCTGTATCTCTGTAACTGTGCACTTGAGGTCCATAATTATAAGAATCTTTATTATAGATAATTAAATTTTCTATCTTTTTATTTTATCATTTTTTCGTGTCACTTACTGTTAACGATTTATAACATTATTACTGTTTGTTTATTAACTTTTTTACCGATATCTCTTCTAATACAGGCTTTCAATATTGTACAACGAGGTTAATAAGATCGAAGTATGCATAGCCTAATCCGAGAAACCAGAGTAATAGCTGGCCAGTTGTGGGATGACGTGTTCAGGCCCAGCTGACGTTAACAGGGTTTTTGAAATCAACTCCTAATAACTTCAAATATAATAATTTTATTGAAAAAAATAAATAAAATGAAAGTTGTATAAAATTTATTGGTTTAAAACTTTAGTCATTAGCAATTTCTTTTTTGAACAATTTTTATTAGAAGAGATATCGGTAAAAAGTCAATAAACAAACAGTAATAAATAATCCTATAAAGCGTGGACGGTAAGTAATACAAAAAAGTTATAAAATAAAAAAGATAGAAAATTTAATTATTTATAATAAAGGTTCTTATAATCATGGGCATGGTTACGGAGATACAGGCCCAAACAGTTTTTCGCAAAATGGTGGCACTTCCGGTCCTTTGTGTTTGTTCCGGTGTGTTTTAAGATTCATTACGTCCTACTGCATCTATTTGTGAAAAAAACAATAACTAACAATAGGTAATTTTTTTATAGGCGAAGAGTAATTTTAATGGCTGCTGCTCCCGAATATGTCCTTCCTAGATACCCAGAACCACAGCACGTCTTTAATAAGCGTGGAACCCAGTTATCCTTTGTGGTAGATGATTTTAAATATACAAATGGTAAGTTAAATCTTTCTATAGTTTAAACTCGTTTTGTCTTAAACACATATTTCGTCTTTTTTATTTTTTGTTATTTGTTATAGAGATATATTTATGTATTAGAAATATTTCATTCGACCTATTGTACCCTGACAGAAAATAATATTACTAAGACCAGTTGGCATATTAGTAACAACATAATTTTATTTATAAAGAAAGCTTTTATTTTAATTAAAATGTGTTAATATTTTGGCATGGTTTAGCTTTTACTACTACGTTTTATACTTATTTGTTTAAGCGAAACCTATTTAAATGTATTATTATTACTATCTAAATCCTTTTTAATGATCCTTGCAAAACCAATAACCAAGGATTCCGTTGTAATATGTTAATTTTTGGCCTACAGTCTTATTGCTAGTTTAAAAATTTTTAAATACATTATTTGAGATTTAACGGAAAAAATAGACAAGTGGTCTTTATTTTTAAGTAAAATGTCACATCTTCGTTTTTTCTTTGATTTATACTTCAAGCAACATTTATATGTAATTTTATAAATGTAATATTTATTATCGCTTTAGGTTTAAATATTTTTCTATTGGACTTTTTATGAATCTGCTAAATTTAAATATAAATTGAATCATGTTTTGTACTCTTTTTTTTATTATTTTGTCAGAATGTCCTGACATATGCAATGCTTTTTTACCATAACTCACTTAACTTGCTTGATAGAAAATCATATCTTAAAAGTTCTCCTTATATGTTGCCAAATTATTTCTGAAGTAATCATTTTACACACTAAATCATATAACATGATATTTATGTTTTAAACACAAAATAAAACAATTTTTATATAGCTTGTACATTAGGGTGATTCATTTCCGCAAAGTTTTTTTTCGGTGATCACGCAAAATTTCAATTTACATGTAGGAAAAAAATCCCACCCGTTTGAGCTCCTTATAATAATTTTAAGAAATAACCATTTTAAATTTCAAGTTTCCCATTTAAAATGTACGTAAATTTTGTTTTTCAAATTTCTAATGTTTAGTCACTTTTTACTATATTATAAATCGTTTTGATGGACCTTACGGTATATTTCACCCTCTTTGAAATTGCTTTAGTATATTTTTTTGTGTAACTGGAAAAATTATATTTAAACTAGAAAAATATTGTAAGAAAATATGTAAGAAATCAATAATTTAAATAGCATGATTAGTTAGATGAATCAACTTTTATTTGTTCCAGAGCAAAATCACTATGTCTCTTATAAAAAACGAAAATATATATAAATTCAAGTGTTTTATAGTGACTCTTTTATTAATTTCAATTAAAACAAATCATTAACTAATAATAATTGTTATTATTTCTTCAACCTATGGCTTTTTATAGTTTTCGAATAATAATTGCTATTATTTCTTTATCCTATGGCTTTTTATAGTTTTTAAGTGATTCAAAGTGACATGTTTTATAAGTTTACACTTAGTCGCCTTGCAACACTAGTATCTATAACTTCATATTTCTTAAAAACGCTTGTATTTAAATAACTGTAATTTTAAAAATTAATATATGGGTATACTACCTATTAAAAAAGTACTGGCATAAACACATTGTATCTATAGCCACCGCGGCTTCAAAAAGCTTGGATTTCTTTTCCGAGCCAAAAAGTATTTTTCTCCTTCCAATTTATACACTTTGTATGTGTCGCAAATTCGATCCTCTCTGGAATATTGTTCTCATGTCAGGGGAGTGGCATCCCCTACAACCCTCAGCATTCTTGATGCCATTCAAAGAAGGGCTGTTCGTCTTATTAATGATCCTTTACTTACTCAAAGGCTTCCTTCTCTTGCCCATCGTCGAGCTGTGGGAGATCTATCGCTCTTCTATAGATACTTTTACGACTTCTGCTCCGACGAATTATCCAGTATAGTCCCTCCTCTTGCAGCTTCCAACAGAGAAACTCGCGGTGCCGTGCGTATGCATTCCTATACGGTTCAATTGCACAGTCCCCGAACTTCCCATTTCGTTCGTTCTTTTATCCCTAGAGATTCTAGACTGTGGAACCTACTGCCAGCGGAGGTCTTTCCTTCCCCCAAATCTTCCAGTTTTTAAGTCCCGTGTTAACAAACTTCCTCTTACCCTGCTTAAGACACCCACGGTACGTTAGTATTTAGGCTTTCAGCCTTCGTGGATTGTGCAATGATAAAAAAATATATTTTATTAAATTGTTTAGTTTGGCATTTTTTAAAATATATATATATGGTCTATTGAAAATTATTAATAAATTAGGGTGTTTTGGATAGTATTTGATTTAAATTTTACTGTAAGCAAAAAAAAACAAAAATTAACTATATTTCATCAGACAGTTTAAAATTTAAAAAGTTTTAAAAATGTCCGTCGAACAACCAGTCACTTGGATAACTGAATTGTTGTCCGTAGGACAATTTGACTATCCTTGGGAAATGGTAATATGGCTTAATGATTAACAAGTTAGTTAGCTCTGTTGGTAGTGACCCTGCATTTTGATCCTGGTTGTTTTGGGTTCGAACTTGGGTACATGAGACGTACCTAATGAGGATTTTTCTGGTTTCATTCTTGAAACTGATTTAGTGCTCTGCTCATTGCAGATTACAGTTAATAAAGTAATTACCAATTATTTAAAATAAGTAAATATTAAAAGAAAAAAGTTCATAAAAATATGAAAATTTTAAAACTGGGACAAAAAAGTTGATTGTCCCAATTACGTAATCAATTTCTTACTTGTTGAGCCGTAAAAATGGCTGTAAATTTATCAAATATTGCTAGGAAAAGAATTTTTTATAAGTTAACACTTTTTTCTCCTCATTTTAACAAAAAACAATTTATTTTAAAAATTCTATTTTGACGACTCCTACTGGGTTCATAAATCCGATTTACAATATAGAAATTTGAAAAAAAATGTGCGTTTTAAATGGAAAGCGTCAAATTTAAATGGTTAGTCTTTAAAATGCTTAAACTCAAACTTTGCTTGAGCATCGAGAAAAAGAAAAAGTTTTTCGAAAATAAATCACCCTTTCTCAGTGCCGCGTTTACATATTTGCCGCCCGTAAGCTATTAATTTTAGCCGCCCCTGATTTTTTCCTTTTTCATTGAGAAACAATTTTGAAGAGCAAAAAATAAGGTCGTCACTTTCATTTCTATGTACAGGGTGTCCCATTTTGGTTGTCCCTTATGGGAAACTTGGAAACCATAAGAGATATTAAAAATCTGATACCCCATCCTCGAGCTCTTTTTGGAGAAAACATTTCTGGTTAAAACAGATCATCGCTATCGCGAAGCGTTTCAGAGATACAGGGTGATTCTCGATTTTTTCACTTTTGAAAAGGCTCTGTAGCTTTGTTGTTATTACAGATACGAGAAATCTAATTGCACATTATAAAGACACTTTTTTCCGTAAAATCCAGTGGCGTAGCCAAAAATTTTTTGAGCTGTCATTTTTGACATATGACCCAAACATGTTTTTTTTATTAGGGACACCCTATAAATGATTAGGTAATTAAATTGCTTGTTTTTATCTGATTAAAATAATATATCATAGTAGGTGGTTTAATAAATTTTTTTAGGTCAAATATTGGAAAAATTATGATTTTAAAGACGCATTTTTTTATTTTAAAATTTAAAAATTTCCTATTACTTTATTTATAAATATATAAGTATGAAATTTTGATAAATAATATATATGATGTGGAAGATTAATAATACGCATAAGAAAATGATACACGGTGTCTCAAAAAATTAAAATAATTTTTCTTATTTTAAAATTTAGAAATTTCCTACAATTTTATTTATGAAAATAAAGGGATAAAATTTTGGTATTTGATAAATGTGATGGTGAGAAATATTATTATATATAAAAAATGATACAGGATGTCTCAAAAAATTAAAATGATTTTTTTTTATTTTTAACTTTAAAAATTTCCTACAATTTTATTTATGAATATATAAGGATGAAATTATGGTGGATAATATATATGATAAGGAAGAATATATATAAATGATACAGTGTGTCCCAAAAAATTAAAAATAATTATTTTTATGTTTAAATTTAAAAATTCATAGTGTCCTTATTTATGAATTTGAAGCAAAAAATTTTGGGACTGTATTAGTATGATAATGTTGTATAAAACAATTAAAATCAAAGTTATACAGGGTGTGTCGTAAAATTTTCGATTTTTTTTTTGGACTTTAATTTTTTTTTTGCTCTATTGGTAAAGTTGACATGGAGAATTCATAAAAAAATTTAAAAAATAAAAAAATCTAAAATTTAGTTTAATTAATATAACTTGTTTATTATTGTTGTTGTAAACTAATTTTTTGTTTTAAACAAAAATATAAAACAATTTAAAAAACAGATAGAAGCAGCAATGCGTCTTTAAAATTATAATTTTTCCAATATTTGACGTAAAAAATTTATTAAACCACCTACTATGATATATTATTTTAATCAGAAAAAAGACAAGCAATTTAATTACCTACTCATTTATAGGGTGTCCCTAATAAAAAAAACATGTTTGGGTCATATGTCAAAAATGACAGCTCAAAAAATTTTTTGGCTACGCCACTGGATTCTACAGAAAAAAGTGTCTGTATAATGTGCAATTAGTTTTCTCGTATCTGTAATAACAACAAAGCTACAGGGCCTTTTCAAAAAGTGAAAAAATCGAGAATCACCCTGTATCTCTGAAACGCTTCGCGATAGCGATGATCTGTTTTAACCAGAAATGTTTTCTCCAAAAAGAGCTCGAGGATGGGGTATCAGATTTTTAATATCTCTTATGGTTTCCAAGTTTCCCATAAGGGACAACCAAAATGGGACACCCTGTACAAAATTAAAATCGAAATGAACTAAACTATGTATGAAGTACAAAATCTGCCGCCCCTAAAAACGCCGCCCTAGGCTCCAGCCTACTCAGCCTTCTGGTAAATGCGGCGCTGCCCTATCTACATATTAGGTTACAGAAACTAAGTAATTTGGGATTAAGAAAAACTTTTTGTATATTTGAGCAAATTCAGTATATAATATGATTTCAATAATATTGTATCAATATTTTGATGATATATTTTTAAAGTTGCTATTTTTGTATTAAATGTTTCATTTGTTTAAATTGCAAAATTTAAATATTTTGTATGATTTTAATCAGGTTGTCAGTGGACAGAGTCAGCACCTTATAGAACAATTTGTGTACGGGATGCAATGTCAGATTTACCTGATATTAAAAATGGTTGGAATAAGCTTGAAATGCCATATGATTCTGAAGCTGTCTCACATTTTCAGAGGATAATACGAGGTAATATTAAAGCCAAACGTTTTATAACGATTTTATTTTGACGTTTAAAAACTATCATTGAATCAAAAAACTTTCAGAAAAAAAAAGTTTATTTTTGCGAATACAAAGTCTATGATCTAACAAATTTCTTGTACGTCAAATATATCTATTTTTAAATAACCAAGTAACATTAATAATCATGTTTTATGAAGCCATATATCTTTATGTAAATTAAAATTTGTGTAGTGAAGCTCTATTTGATCTAAGTACAAAAATTAAAAATCCCTAGAAATTAAAGAAATAAGTAAAGAATGTAATGCTGGATATACGTGTGGCTCAACTTTTGATCTTAATTTGCAATCGCTAGAGTAAAATCGGCACTGTGATTTTAAAGTGGAATATTGGGGCTGTCACATAGAACATATTGATAGAAAAAAATATATATTTTTGCTCTAAGATTAATTAGCACTGCTACTCTTCATTTGTTATATTATACATACCTGTGTATTCTATTAGATTCATTTTAATCGGAAAACTGATTTTACGATCAGTTTTTTTTTGTAATAAAAATTAGGTTTCTTTTTTTGTCACTTACCATAAACGATCTTTATAGGTAAGGAGGAGAGTCAGTTAGTCAGAGACCATATTTGTAAAGAAATGTCAGCAATGGTAGAAGCTAGAATATCACATATACCGACTTGTCCTGGATCTGATTGGAGAGATTTACCCAACATTTCTGTAAAATTAGGTGATGGAACTAAGACTAGCCTTTTGATATATCCCTACAAGTAAGATTTTTTCCAAATTAATTTTTTTCTAAATTTAGTTTTTAAACCTAATTTAGTTATTGTTACTTTACTCTAACACAGATTTGTTAAACTTTATATTTAAAATATGTGGTTTTAGGTCGAAAAAACAAAAAGCATCTGACCCACCCCGAGGGGTATGCGCATGTGCAAAAGGAGGGCCGTGTGATCCTACTGATAAACAAAATAACACCTTAATACCATGGTGTTTGCCTCACACAGGAGATCGACATAATAACTGGGCTGGCTTGTATGGAAGATTAGAATGGGAAGGATTTTTCGGAACGACTATTACTAATCCGGAACCAATGGGAAAACAAGGAAGAGGTAAATAAATAAAATTATACGATATATTTTTAACGAAATATATTTCTTCTTTACATCCTAATCAGTCAATTCTACATATATTATAGTATTAACTTGTCATATTTAAAATTTACCCATTTAAGATATTGCAATGTTCTTGTACATTCTGTGTATATACATACGTCGGGCAACTTCAAAAGGTTCGTAGGCGATTTTTGCCAATGCTTCGAAGACAGAAGACAGTCTAAAGCAACAACAAAGCGAGACAACATTTGCCACTTTACTTATTTTGCAGCAAATCGTTATCCCATCTGTGTAAAATTTGTATGTCATCTTTGAGAAAATTTGTTTTTAGCAGGATGATGTTTAGGACTATTTATTTGAAATCTTTCTTGAAAGGTTTATTTCCACCAGAGGAACAATACCATGGCCTCCGGGATCTTCAGATCTAACACCCTGTGACTTCTTTTTATGGGGCTATTTATTTATTAACACCGGCATGAAAGTGAGTGAATGAATTGCGGCTTAAAATAACTAACTTGTGAGTCTAATACCATTAATATTAGCGAATGTTCCTAGGGAATTTTACAGATTGTGCTATTTTTGAACGGTTTACTTAGTTTGACCTGTTTTTTATGCCCAAGGTGGATTATTTAACACCTATACATCCATTTATTAGAATAATTATTTAATTTAAGAGTTACATTTCATTCTATAAGATTGTTTAACGATTCCCCCATAGGTTTTTTAAAACTTGAAACTCTGTAACGTCGTATTTTTAATTTGCAATTACTTACAATATTTAAAATCAACACTAAGTTCTTTGCCTTGGGTTTGCACATAATATTATTTGAATTTAGGGCTAACCTTGATACATGTCTGCTTTAAACCGTTTCATTTTGAGACATTGGCAATAAATTGACCATAAACCTTCTAAAGGGGCACGACGTGAATATCTTTTATTTATTTATATTTGTATGTATACAAAAAAAATGAAATTATAAAAGGTATGTTAAAATTTCTAAGATTTTTTGACGTGATAACTATAATTCGATGGAGCCCGCTGCACGCACAAAAAACATGACTTATGCGGCGTTCCAATTAAAGCTTGAAGTGCAAGCGAGAGCGCAGAAGAGTAACAATCGGCCTCCGCGTTCGGCAGCGTTCTACATCTGTTTCTCTCCTACTTTGAGCGGTCCGCCTGCTATATAATAATACATTTACATGTTTCCGTCAAGTAGGAAGTGCAGTGAAAAGTGAATGTGGTGTAAATTGTTTAATTTTCTTTTGAAAAATGTAACCATTCCATCAGTAGTTTTTATGACGTTGTCACGTTCAACTATCGCCAGTAAACCGACTTTGCAGACAACAGATTTTTTTATTTAACCATAGTCTTCATATATTCTATAATTTTATGAACACTCAGATCTCTTTTGCAAAGTATTTGTGGGACAGTAGTGCTACATATTTGTAAACTATTAGAAAATATATAGAGTGATTCCTAAACAAAATACAACTAAAGATGATGATGTGTTTGAATATTAGGGGGTTTACCTAAGTTTGTATTTTTTTCAGTATTACACCCAGAACAGAACAGAGTTGTCAGCGTAAGAGAGTGTGCCAGATCCCAGGGTTTTCCAGATAGATTTAAATTTAATGGAAACTTGTTGGATAAACATAGACAAGTAGGCAATGCTGTGCCACCTCCTATGGCATGTGCAGTAGGTAGGGAAATTATAAAAGCATTGCTTCAAACAAGTACCATAAAAGATGTTAAGTAGTTTTATTTTGATATTAAATTTTTAATTAAAATAATCTTTAAATTTTTATTGTTTTAACTTTCAGTTCAACTTTTAATAAAGATATTTTTATACATATTTCTTTAGTTTTATTGTGTTTTTGCATATACAGGGTGTCCAGACTCTATTTATACACAAAATAACTTTGCCCCCAACAAGATATAAAAATAAACTTAAAATAAAAGATGTTTATTTGAAAACACTCTTTTCATTGGCAATACTAGTTAGTATACAAGGGGTCTCAAAAACATAGTTTTCATTATCAAGTGGGTTTTTTTATAGTGCATCACCCTATGTATTTTAACAAATTTTGAGTTTGTATAAAAACATTAAAGATGTATTTTACACTATACATTAATTATTGCCTGTTTTTGAGATATCAACAAATCAGCAGTATGCTAGTATACTCATTAACGAATAAAATTGCAGAAAGAAAATATTATTTTGGTTTTAATTATTTTTAAATAATTCTGTTCCTGTCAGAGTGACAAATAATATAATAACATGTATTTAATTACCTTCCATTATAGGAACTACTAATAGATATGTCAGCAATTTATTTTGTTTAAAGATGTTTTTACAGTTTGAAAGTTTTCTTGCATGCAATTTTTTCGTGCTGCAACTTTTCGATCTGCGCACGCGCCGTTTATCTCTTTTTAAAGATTGCTGCAAATTGCGCGTGTGCAGATCCAAAAATTGCAACAAGGAAACTTTCATGCAAGAAATCTTTCAAACTGTAAAAACACCCTTAGACACATATTACTTAATTGTACTAAAAAACAGCAATACGACAATTATGGCTGGTTCTTAGGTTAAGTAAGTAAACATGTATCTAAAATAAGGTAAATAGCTGACTTACCTATCAGTAGTTTTTACAATGGAAGGTAATTAATTACATGTTTTTATATCATTGGTCACTCTGACAGTGACAGAATTATTTAAAAATATTAATTGGAAGATATTATTTTCTTTTTCCACTTTTAAATCTTAATGAGTTTATCAGCATACTGTTTATATCTCAAAAACCAGCAATAATTGACGTATAGTGTGATACACATTTTTGATGTAGAATTTAATACAGAGTCAAAATTTGTTAAAATCTACAGCGTGTTTCATTAAAAAAGCCTACTTGACAATAAAAAATATGTTTTTGAGACACCTTGTATATTAA
This sequence comes from Listronotus bonariensis, assembly GCA_014170235.1. Lineage (NCBI taxonomy): Eukaryota > Metazoa > Arthropoda > Insecta > Coleoptera > Curculionidae > Listronotus > Listronotus bonariensis. The sequence continues at coordinate 36,160 of JACEGR010002742.1, read as the reverse complement.
CTACTACTGTTAATAAAAAGAGTATGTCCAAGTAATTTTTTTATTTTAAGTTTATTTTTGTATCTTGTACATCAGGGGCGAAGTTATTTTGTGTATAAATAGACTTGGGAGACCCTGTATAGTTGTTTTAGCTATCCTCACCTTTTTTTTCTTCCCTTTACTGAAAAAGTATATTTTTATAAATTAGCATCATTTGTTAAAAGAAGTAAGTATAAAAAAATTATTAAAAATTCGGTAAATAAATAAAAATTAAAATCATTTGTTTAAAACAAAAAATCGTATTTACAAGGTTAGACTTATTAGATGTTTCTGTTATATCCGGCCAGTCGAGAAAGTCTGAGCAAATATGATAAAATACAGGTATTCACAAAACAGAGAGACTTTGCAACTTCCAAAGAAAAAAATTAATTGGCTAATATACCTACATATCATCGATATCACTAATAAGGTAAAAAGCTCTTCGATGAAGTGAATAATGGTAAAAGTTTTGGGCTGCGTCGTAGCTACCGCCGTATCAGCTGTATCAATGATACGGGGCCCCCATACTTGAGTGAGCACAAAAGTTTGGTGCTTAAAAACTGTGAAACTGTCGGCCTAATAGCCTTATTTTTTCTTGGTTTCAAAAATTTTAGGTAGGAAAAAGAGAAATGCTAAAATAAGCAAGAGAGAGTTTTTAGTCGTTTTTTTCATTAAAGATTTACCTTTGTCAAAAATGATACTGTCTTAAAAATGTATTAATACTTTTAAAAGCACGGGCACCCTTACTACTCCAAATATATCAGAATTTAATACAACTTTGTTTCTGAACTAATATAATTAACAAACTGAATATTTAACATTATCAATGTCTCTTATTTAACGCTTAGTCCTCGGCCACGATACTAAGCGTCAGCGTCAGCGGCCATCGTTAAGCGGAAAATGAAAGGGGGCTGTCTTTGATCTTTATGCCAGAATAAAAGAACTTCTTTATTAAAATCAGCCGCTCAACCCTGACGCTGGTTATCGTGCCCGAGGCCTTGGAGTATTATCACAAATTTAAAATTTTCTAGTATGTAAAAAAAATTAGAACTACTCGCCAAAAATTCTTAACGTTAAGGCTTGACAACGTCGTGGATTAAATAGCGCTCTGCCACATGCATCCGCTCCTGCACAGCCTTCCTAAACTTATGAGCCGTGAAGGAGGAAATCTGGCAACACAGCACAGTAGGAATGTCAAGTAAAGTTTAGAAGTAAACGAAAACAAGTTTAAACGATTGCTTAAAAGGGTTTTTCTGTTTTTAAAACTTAGTTATACATCAATTTTAGGCGAAGGACCAATTAACACACTGGACAAAAAAATTGATTATAGTTAGTATAATATAAAGAAAAAATAAGTAATTCCTTGTTATATTTAAAAATAGGACCAGCACCGTAATATGTCAATTGTTGTTTTTACGTTTAAATGTGCGCGTATAGTTGGTGCGTACGGCGTACATTATGCTACGAACGTGTTGAGTTTCGGGCTGCAAAACGAATTACCCCAGTTATATTAAAACATAGGGTTATCAAACAACATTTAATTTTTTCAAAAACGATGAAATTAGAAAAGCCTGGTTGTGCGCTGTTGACCGGATAAGTGTTTTTTTATTAAAACTAAAAGTAGTACCTATACGGTAAATGGACAAATATATTTTACGGGCAACTAATTCACTTGGTGTGTTTTTAAAAAACTGGTTTAAATTGATATCAATAACCTAATTTAAAGCGATTTTTATTTTAAAGTGCTTCTTATGTAATACAAATTAAGCTTTTATATTTATAACTAAACATACATGCTTTCAATTCATTTTAAGTATTGCAAATATTACTAAATAATAAATGTTTAGTTAAATGTAAAAAGCTACATTGGTCTGTTCGCAAAAAATGCATAAAGAGTGGTAGAGAAAGTCCTAACAACTTGAAATTTTTAAATCCTTACCAACACATTTGTATAAGGCAGAAAAGTTTCTGATAAGTTTTGCAGACATATTATTGCTTTTTAGGGCAACTATAGTATTTAAAATTATACGTATATGTTGTCTAGAACATCCTAAAAAATGAATTCCTATATTTTGTTTAAAACACTTAAGAAATTACTTATTTCAATATTCCTACTGTACAGTGTTGTTTGCAACGTTGCCTTTCTTACCTCACGGCTCATACGTTTAAGAAGGGTTTGGCTCCTGTCATATCGTGACAGTTCGATACGTTTAAATTTAGGTGTAGTTTAAGTAATTTTAGCGTAAGTGAAGACCACGGTTCTTGTTTTTTTCGGTTTCCGTTCCTTAACCTTACCATTCATGAAATCAGAGGGTCTTTCCAGTGACGAAAATTTTTGTGCGTCACGCTCCAGGGCTTGAAGCTCTTGAACTGCTCTAAAAGTTAGTCACTGGAACGCATCCTTAGACAAGGAGAGAGATACTTTAAGAAATTTTAAAATTTCTTTGTTTTTAACCTTTCTTGGCTTTATAATAATAATCTCTTTTTAATATCTAATTCCATTTTAAATAAATCATTTTAAAAAATCCAACCTTAATCATAAAAAAACACGTTTGAAGCACAAAACCAAAGAGGGGTTGGTGCATGAGGGGCAAGGGGAAAGAAAAACGGAGTAGCTCAGGTGCATAACACTTTCCGTCACTGGAACGCCATAAAGTAGAACAAAATGCTCCTGAGCTACTCGGGAGCGCTCTATTTGCGTAAGTGGAAAGCCACTCTGGTTAGCTTATGAAACGCGGTTTCTTAACATTTCGATGTCACCGGTAGTATTACCGCTGTCTAACCGCTCTTTACCTATCGGTAATTCTTGGTTAACATACGGAACTTAACCTTGATGCTACATTTACAACAGAGTTTCTTTATGAGAAGGGGTTTAGCAAAGAGAATAAACAAGGATAGAGGATCAATCGCCGTTTCGAAAAGTGGCACAATTTGAAGAAAGGGTCTGCGGGATGGCAGGGCATGCGCATACGCACTCCCAATGTTAAAATGGGCGGTATATTCAAAAGCATTGATTTATTGAGTAAATATACATAAAAATTAATAAAAAGTGTAAAATGTGGTTTATACTGAAATTTATTAATATTTTAATGACTAAATATTGGTAATTTAGTGCTAATGGTGTATTAAAATCTATTTGGTAGAAGACTATTTTTTTCTTAGATTGGGATAGGGTAATGTGGAAAAATGTATAGGTATAAATTTTAGGGAAATGAGAACTGAAAATAAAAATCTAAATAGAATTATTTCTTGAAAACTAAACTTTTATTGCGAGATTACTTATTTAGCATAAAAAATGGTACTAAATGTAAAAGAAGTGTATAATTTTAAGAAATATATGAAAATAGCATGCTCAAACTTACCAACCAAATAAATTTTAGCTTTATGTTGATCCTATTTAGTTGAAAGGTATTATAGTCTATAAGTTAATATTACCTACTTATACTAAGAAAAGCGTAGTAGGATTTCAGTTTCTATAGGCCACTGTGCTTGGTCCATTTTATTCGATATCTACATACTTGTTTTTTAGGTATGAGGAAGCAGATAAGATTGTAGGTTTTAATTAACAATGAAAATTTAAGTTTTCACATTACTGGATACTTATTTTGAAATAAAATACTTTTGTAATAGAAGCTCAAAAATGCTCGTTATTGCAGAAAAAATCCTAATCCTAAACATCCTTTTCCACAAATTTTCAATATTGACAAAAATAAGTGTACTTTCCTCTTAATATAAATTTATATTTTTTAAGATCTTTCATATACCTACCACTGAAAACAATTAATATCAAATGGTTAAATTTTTTCGTAAAATTAATAATAAGTTTGCCTTATGGTACGAACTTAAGTAGACACACTCTATATCTTGGTTTGTACCTTAACTGGGTCAGTTATTAAGTTTTTTAAGTGTTTAGGCTTTAGGCCGCTTTAGTATAATTTTTATCACTATTAATACTTTTTAAACTGATCATTTGTCTGTCTTTTACAGTTCAAGCAAATTTTTAAATAGACAGTGACGCACACAGAAATCCTCTATTGGTTCTTTGTGCTTTTACCTCCAGCAAGATATTCATTAAATATATTTTACGGATGTATTTAAAATATTAATGTATATAATGTTTTGTTACATAAATTAATCCTATATAAAGTGTTAATTTGTTTTTATTCAAAAAAAAAACAACGTAAATAATTTAGAAAATAATTTATTAAAAAAACCCATAAATTTCCACAAATTTTGTTTCAATAATTTATATCTATAACACAGGTCACACGTAAAATCAAACCGAATAAAACACAAAACAAATATACAGCCACAACAATCACAAAACATCAGCCATATTGAACATGTGAAAGTCAAGAGTTTTGACATTTATAACAGCCAATAGCAAGCCGGAAAAACAACCTCCCATGCGCATGACGAGTAATCCCGCTGTGTTAAGTTAACCATTAAACCGGTGAAAGTTCGCAAGATATTTGGCTGATAGTATTGATTCAGACACAAAAATGTTACGTAAAAAGTGCGTACTGAAACAAAAAATTATAAATAAATCCATACTTTTAACCAAGCACGTCCTTTTTACCAACTTTAAGCAAGAATAAAATAAAACTTTGACGAGCTCTTTTGGTCGCTGAACACAATCACCAGTCGCAGGTGTGTGCCATTTCTTAATTGGTGGGGGTAAATCAACTGTTTCTCTCCCCTTCTCCATTCTCTTTGGGGTTTAGACATAAGCAAGACCGGTGATAGCTTTTGTCAGGGACGTGAGGGTGTGAGAATTACGATTTCGGTTGGCAGTTCTGTTCAAAGTTGGTAGCATTATCAGCTGATGACAGAGTCGTGCCTTGTCGAAGCTTTGTTTGGTAAAAACTGTGAAAATTTGCCATTTTCATTTTGGTTGTATATTTTGCAAGGATTTCCAGTTGTTAATGTTTTTGGTTAGTTTAGAGACTTTACATATTATTGGTTCGGACTCGTTTTATTTTAGAGATTTTGATAGTGTTCAGTCGAATAGTTTTTAGTCATTCGTGTTTTTATATACATATGATACAGATAAGTGTCCGCTAATTAATAGTACACAAAAAAAACACAGATGCGAAAATACCCATTTAGAATTTAAACAAACATACCTATATCCAAAAATTAATGATAAGGAAGATACGGGGTGTTAAAGGGATATAAATATTTTTTATTCATGTATTTCGATAATTTCTGATATGTTTTAAACATGTTAATAAAACTCGGTATCCAGAAGTTTTTAGCTATCAGCTATTTATATCTGAGCAGTTGGAATTATAGCTAATACGATGTTATTGAAGGTACATACTTTCGGGTGCACCGAACAACTAAAACGTGAATACCTTAAAAACGGTTGTCAAGACCGATTCTTACTAAGTATACCTTTTTGTGCAGAAAGCATAGAGAAGCTTACTAGTTTACATACATACAGAGTAGTAACAAAAAAATGGGTAGTTTTAGAAAATTTTAAATAGTGTACCCATCGCCCTCTAGTCTACACACAAAAATTTATATTCGATCTGAAAAGCTAATGTTTAAAAACCCCTAGATACCGTTTTATTAAGATATTTAAAAAGGGGGAACAATTATCGAAATAAATTTACTTTTTCTTTTTACTATGACATCCCCTGTATCTTCCTTATTATAAACTTTTGGATATTAGGTATGTTTGGTTAAATCTTAATATTTTGGCATAAGGAATCTGTGGTTTTTCTGTGTACCATTCATTAGCGGACACCCTGTATCAACACCGACTTCACGGACTTCTGTGGCCTGTATACAAAGTTTTTAAAATGGTTTTTGACTTACGGAACCATGGAAAATGTTTTGCTCTGCCAGGTACCTCATCGTCCTGTCGTCGCTTTGATAATTTTTAATTTTCAATATTTAAACCACATTTATGTTTTTGTTTTAAGTTATGCCTATTAAAATAATCTAATAAATTTTGTTTACAACATACAGTTCTTTTTTGTTTTCTCCTTAATTCAACGCCACTGATCTGCCTAAAATCAAACATGGCCGAAAATGGCCCGACTTGACGTCACAGCCGCACTAGCCAATATGGCGAATGTCGTGACCTTATCTCATCTACCGACTTTGATTTACAACACAAAATACAAAAGGTTAGTTCTGGTTATTTACAACCAATTCTGAAATTTCAAATTGACATTTTAACAATTGTTTAAACTTCACTTATCAAATTTAAATTTAACAAGTAAAGTTTAAACAATTGTTTAAATGTCAATTTGAAATTTCAGAATTGGTTTTAAATGCACACTAACTTTCAACTTTCAATAGTGTCAAACACAACGAATTTATGATAAAAATAGCCGGTAAAAATTAGGCTAGGAAGCCTGTATGTAAACATGCCGGATGGGATGACTAATCAGGGGCGGTCATATGAACTTTTGAGGGGGGTCATATCATCATTAGCTTTGTTCGCGGGTCTAGTAATGAACCGATTCTGAACCAGAACCAAACTGGTTTAGAATTGTTTTAAAGCGCATGTCTAGTTATTTATTAGTTCGGAATTTTCATTTACCGCGAACGATTTTCTATACAGCTGAGGATAAATTCTAACCTAGCCTTTTGGTTAGGATTTTTCATGGTTGAAAATGGATACTATACAAAAAAAATTAAATTTAAACAAAAAGGTAAATTGTTATATTGTCGAATGCCACTCGAGGTCTCTCGGCGGAAGACGAGGGATTCCCTGCCTCCTCTCGTTTTTAACATAAGTACCTATGTGTATTTAACTAAAGATAAAATTCAAACAACAAAAAATGGTAAAATCTTGTAATAATGTCTATATTTTTTAATTAAATCTTTATTTATTTTATTGCATACATACATTCATACGGACTACAATTAAAAATCCTTTGTTTATATACGCTCAGAATCACAAATATATAAAAAAAAATTCAACAGGTATATTAACCAATGATCTGAAAAATAAATATGGATGAATGCAGCGAAAATCACAATAACCCCTACGTGGGCACCGCGCAGTACACTTGTGGGCATGCGCAATAAACATTTACTGACTAGCCGAAAACATACAACAGGACCGGGTTTAACATTTTGTATATGATTCATTTATAAAGAAAATATACCAAGTAATTTTGGGGTATACATATTTAAATATTTTATTTTAAGTCTGTATTCGTCTTTCATAGCAGTCCCTAAAAAGTAAACCGGTTTTATATTGGGGACTATTTTTTGTTGTATATTTTTTTATTTTTCGGTCGTATCGCCGATTTTATTAAGATTTAGCAAACGAGAGTGCTTAGAAGCACTGATCTCAATTTAAATTCCATTTTATTACTAAAACACCTTCTTTTTGATTCATGAGGACCCACTTTTACTTAACCTCAAACCTGCACGCTATTTTATGTATTATTATCTTCCTTCTTAACACTACCTTGACACAACAAAACTGAATAGTTGGTATTTTATTATAAAAGCAATTAGATTTGGTGTAACTTGTTTGAGGAATAAATCTCAATTCATAAACTGATATTTCGTTCCCGTTGGCGTAGCAGTTGTCGTTCAGTTAAGTTTGGCGTGTAATGCCATTGAAAATGTTTATTTTTGGGGTTAGGGCCAAACTGACCTTATATTTGTAATTGAAACCACAAAAAAAGCGAATCACAAATATTAAAATTGGTAATGTACCCAGTAAGTAATTATTGATTTAATTTGCCTACAAATGCCAACTTGAAATAAACTTAATAATGTAATAATCTTAAACTAGCCTTAAAGCGCAATGGAATCGCTTGGACTATTCCACAAAAAGATACCTATGTTCCTTTTTTAACATACGAGCAATAAGCAATCTACAAGATATTATATGGTATAAATCGTCCTCAATATCACAAAGCGGCGTATCTTTATGTTTAAATTTCACGAGGGTGCTTTTTAGGTATTTTTGTACTACCCTTTTTTAGTAAAATGAAATAGGCTTAGTATTATATTTCTATAACTTTTAAAGATATCAAAATCTAACATATGCCAATTTGTAATATTAAGAAGCAACTTTTTTAAGCAATTACATCAGCTCTAGTCAATTTTCCTACTTTTGAGATACGCCACATCGTGATATTGCCGACGAAATTGCTTATGGCTACGTGTTATAACTTGAAAATATGTCAAATTATTTTAATTAAACTGCCATATTTTATTTTGTGTAATTATAAATGCATCAGTCCAATGCTAATACAGGGTGTCCGACTATATTTTAACCCATTTTCACCGCGAATAATTTTAAAAGAAATAAAATTATCAAAATGCGGTTTCGCGAAAAGCCTTAGATTTTTTTTAAGTTTCTTTTTATATCCTTGCCATTTGGTTGTGACATTTATTTCTTACGAAAACGGTCAATTTTCGTATATAGGGCAAGTTTGTTATTTTAAATGGAACCCCATATATATTTTTCTATAATCTTTAAATACAATTTTTCCCGCTAAAAAAAAAATTAACCCAAACCATGACTATTTCAAAAAATAATGGATTTATTGATCTCTAAAAAATTGACTGCATGGCAATAAAGAGTATTATTTAAAACAGGAAATTTGCTACTTACTCATTATTTAATTTTGGGTTTGCAAAACTTAAATTAAATAAAAAATGGTCGGTCGACGGCGTCAATTTTACCTGGATTTTACGATCGGGAAATCCCAAATTATAAATTAAATTAGGATGAGTGTGACCCTGTCACCGCATAGGTAAACGTTTTCAGTGTTGCAACCACTATATTTATTAAAATACTGCTAATTTTGTCAATGTTGCCAACACTATATTGGATTTTAAATAAAAAATGCTAACCTTTATAACAACTGCGCATGTGCAAAGGTGTACAGCAATTCTCCCAGTGTGGGGTAAAAATTCTTGCGCAGGTCTATTGAAAATATATGGGGATCATTTTCTATTAGCAATCCTTTTAATTTTTAGATCATTGATATTAACCTGCATAAAAGTGGCATAACAAATAAACTGTAATATAACGGTTTATTTCTGTACCACAAAAACAGAAAACAGCTGACCATGTCGACAATGCACATGAAATTCCGAACTGAACTTTTAGTTCCAACAAAAATTCCAGGACTGCTAATCAGGTTACGAACCGGTAACGAACTGATTCCTTGTAACCCGCGAACACAGAACTGTTACTAAAAATTCAGGATTTTACTAACCGCGAACGCTGCTTTTTTCACTGCGAATAGTCCAAGAACCGGTTCAGAATCGAACCCGCGAACAAAGCTATTAAATGTTCATATTTGCAATTAGGTGTGCTTAGGTTTAAAAAAATAATCGATTACAAACACAGCTCTCGTGGTTACAAAGGATGTGGCATGAAAGGAGGGACATGCCCCCCCTTCTGACCGCCCCTGTGACTAACGGGCTCGCTTTTTTGTTGCTTTGAAGTGACACCAAAGATTAATAATGTTAAAACATATTTACTCTTTGGTGACACGACGTGTATTTGATTTAAATTAACTCTTCTTTAAGTCATTTTTCGTGTTGGTGTTAACCATATTTATCGGAGTCGTTCAAGCCGCATTTGAAATGACAATAGATGCGTTCTGCAATTACCTCTCAGATGAGAGGAGATTTTGTTGACGTCATTTCGGATGAGAGCGATCGGCAATTAACGAACGCAAATAAAATATCCAGATGAAAATACATAACATCTTTTTTACTTTGCTGGGATTTAGTTTTTGCTTATTATAATTAGTGCCAATTATCAAAGCACTAACAGTTGTTTGTTTAGGTATTTTTTGGTTAGATTGTTGTAAAAAGTCTGAACTATTTTAAAAATAAAAAAAACTAATTAGGATAATCAGATTGCATTAGTCATAATGCAAAGGTAAAAACAAAACTATTTCCCAATTAGTTAACTAGTATCCAAATCACTATAAAATGGTGCTTACTTCCTTGCACGATAATTTCGTCATATTCGAGGGAGTACAGAAAAGGTACACTAGGTTTATTTTATTTAAATTTAACTTTCCTCAAGAATCCTATGATGTTTAAAGTATAGACTGGGATTGGACTCCCTGGCGGAACGCAGAAAGCTGATATTTTTTTCTGTTTATATTAATTAATGGAAGCCTTGATTGCCCAAGCATTTAAAGTAAAATTAATTTTCGATAGAAGCAACTATGGCAGGTTTTTCTCCAATCACAAGAATAATTCTTTTGAATAAATATAGGGTAGACAAAGACTTTTTTAGTTTCTCCTTTAATTTATTAATAAAAAATGTGATACGTTTTAAACTGTGATATGTGTGATGTGATAACATTAGATTATTTATTTTTAGTGCAATTTATAACTACTACCTAATTATTGTGCATATTTAATTTATTTGTAAACCATGTAAATTTGTGAATAAGTTTTGCCCGTAAATAAATAAATAAATATTTCTCATTTTCTGCAAGAAAAACATTTTTTTTTCATTGTCAAAGATTTCTATTTCTTGCAAGCTCATCTTTTTCGGGAAAGTGTAAGAATTGTGCAAATCAATTTGTATTACAAAAACAAAATAAAAGAACTTACTTAACCTAAAAGCCAGAATAATCTGTCTTCTCCGTCAAAATGCCTCAATCAAATCGAGGACAATCGGATGCATCTAGATGTAATAAACGAACAATAAAGATTTCCCCTTTAAATAAAAAGCGGTTTCCTAGCAGTCAGATCGATCCAAGGTAATTGCAGAACGCACCTAATATAAATATAGGAGTTAGATAGAAATAAATATTCAAATGAATGGATTGTCAATGTTATTACCTGCGCGAAACAAAAGTTACTCTTCATGGGCGAAAAAATGTGTTTCTGCGCTTGGGTACCAGTTATTATTGCGGGGGTGGACGCGAGGGCGCTAACCAGACCATCCGCGGCGCATTATCGGAAAGAATGTTATATATCAACGCCTTGTCTGCTTTTCCCATTCAAAGCTTGTTCGAAGTACGGTAGCTAAAGACCGTGTACGGAAAGTACGGTGTACCGGTATTGTATTCTGCCATAGCTTTTAAATACGCATGGTCGTACACCCCCAAATTCTTTACTGCGTAAGGTCGTAAAACTCCGAAAAATGCTTCTATTACCCACTGCGGAAATGTGGGTTATCCATGTTTGAACCGTATTAACACGAAAAAACGCCTTTTGACCTTGTTTGGACCTATATATTTTCTGTTATTTATCCGATAATCCGATTATCAAACGAATGTCAAAAAAGCAAGGTTTGAATTTTCTTTCAAAAAATATTTAAAATTTTTAAAAATATCTGTTTTTTTTTGTGTGAAAAATGGCGGATAACAAACATTTTCGCATAATTGTTGATTTAAGTTCGTTTTTGTGATCACAGACGTGTAGCAAGGGTTTTTGTCAAGAGCAACTTGCGGAGCATTTCAGATGTGCAGAACCGTATAACTGAATTATTTAAAATAAATGATTTTTACCTCACTACTGGAGGGCATTTCTTGCCGGCTTCCGAAGATGTTAGAGTATTAAGCCAGGATGAAAGTGTTTGGTAAGTACCTATCTATACACTACCAGGCAAAAAATATATTTGCCGGTCGACGGAACTTATGTCGGAACCTGTACCTACTTTGCTACAAAAATAATGGGTTCAATGATGGGTAAACTATTGCCTAATACTTACAATACTTATATTAGTATGAAGCCCTTAAACACATAAAGCAACTACTTTTATGAGAAGCAGAAGATTTGCATAAATCTATATATTTGTTTAGTCAGAGGGGTGGTTAGTTTAAGTACATATCTTTTATGAGTTACATCCTAATTAGTGTTAAGCCGGTCCGAGACACTACGGACATCGGCAAAAGACGAACTTCGTACTTCGGCGAAGCAGAATTTCCAAGTTTGAGTTGACCTCCCGTACTACTTCTTACTTCAGCAAATAGCAAATGTTTGGCAAAGTGTCGATTGTTAATTATAAAAATGGCATAGGCGTGGACGAGTAAATCGTTGTTGTTAAACAATTTTTATCTCTTAACTTTTTATTATTATGTTGTACGGATTTCACGTAAATAAATAATAACCATTTCTTACTATGGTTATATGGTAAACAGATTTTTTTTTAAGAAAATTGATAAGCTAGGAAAAAGATTAGTCAGTTCATTAGGATACTTAAAAAATGTCTTTTGATGCATAAGGGCATCCTTCCAAATTTCACAAAAATATCTAAATTGCTTGAATTGCTTAAACTTTATAAAGCACGGAAATTTTTTTAAATTTGAACACCTTGCTGTAATTTAAAAAGTAAGCTATTTAGGACACTTAAGTATGTTCATAGAAAGATTATTTTTATATTTTTTGTTGCATAATCTCCCCTTAAAGTTTGTGGGTAAAGTTTATGGATACCCTCTATGTCTTTAGGAAATTGCATTTTACCTAAATAATTTTCCTTAAATTTTAGTTTATTTGAAACACTACATTAATTGATTTTAATTAAAAATTAATATTTACTTTCTTTTGTTTTTCTTGATATACACAATGGCTGCAAGAAACTAGCCATCTTTTCATGCCAGTTGGACTTATGAATGACCCCAACACCAGCAAATGATGTTATACTGGCCTTTACTTTCCTTAGTTGCTGGTAGAATAAGGCCATCGATAAATATTTTTCTTTTTAAGTCGGTAATTGTATAATTAGCATTAAAGCATGTTTGTTTTTCAACGCATCTTAAATCAAATTTCGGTTTTTGTGATTTGGATCTTTAGGATTCCAAAGTATCTACTCTTTTGGTAGAAATCCAAAATTCATTTACTAAATTGCTGTTCCACTCCATTAATAAATTCTCAAACACAAATTGCTACTGCATTGATCAGACAAAATATTAATGAATGTGCCAACATTTTGGTGCAAATCGTTCCCGGGCCTCGTTTAAAAGTATAACATTTTAAAGTAGTGTTGTAATCTTCATAATTTTTTGCGATAGTCACAAAACAAATTGACGGCACCAAAACATTTTGCTAGGATTTCGCTCGTCGAAGTTTTCACTTCGGTAGCTCAGATAGAACTGAACTAAATTTTAAGCCATCCACCATATAGGCAAAATAAAGAAATGATCTAGAATCGTCTAGTGTAAAACACTTAAGAAGAAATAATCTTTTATTGTCCCTCACTATTTGATGATCTCCACCACTCGGCTTGCTCACTCTGTGAGTTTGAGTAGGTAGTGTAATTTAATTTTTATTTTTTTTTATTAGTTTTTTTAAAGGTCTCGTCGCGGGCTGGATCAAATCATGCAGCGGGGGCCGGCGGTTGCCCATATATGATCTAAGCAATTGCGAACGTCTGGAAGCTGCTACAGAACCCACTTCGCCGAACTTCACGTCATTTGATGTTGAGTAGTTTACCGACAGTCGAAGTCACCCGGAAAAAGTTCGTACTATGGCGAAGTGCGAACGTTCGGCGAAGCGTGGCGAAGCCACTCTCCCATACGCTCCACGCAGTTTGGCGAATGTCGAATGTTCGCCGAGGTCCGTAGTGTCTGGGACCGGCTTTAGCCGAGTTTAGTTACATAAGTAGTATCGTTAATAAAGTTTACATGAAATGTGTGTGGCATTTAAAGTTTAACTGTAAATGGATTTTATTTGCATAATATATTCATTTTAACATAACATATCAAATATTTTATAAAAGTAGTCAAGAAGCTAGTAGGGATTAATACTTTTGGAAGAGTTTCTTGGAATGTAGCAACGTTTCTGCTCCAAATCCAAAACAATATATCAGACATTGGTTATGGAGATTTTCTGATTTGTTGTTTGTATATTTGACGGAATTTATGTTTAGTAACTGTTGAGGTAACTGTTAAGAGACACTCATAACACAGTTGAAAAATGACATACAGGGTGTTTCACATTTATCCGACAAACTTTAAGGGCTCATTCTACAATAAAAAATATGAAAAAAACCTTATATGAAATATGTTCTAAACATCTTAGTTTTTGAACTACAAGGTGTAAATTTAAAAAAATTGTGTTTTTATAATAACTTTTATACTAATTTAGAAATTTTTTAAAAAATGGGGAAATGCCTCCTATGCAACAAAAGACATTTTTTGGCATACAACAAAAAAATTAATTTATACCAGTGTCGTTCATGAGGTGTTTAATGTAAATATTTTTAAAGAAAAAAAAATGGTACGCACTGCATGCTAAAATAAAAATATTTTTAAAATTCCCATTTAGTTTGACACAGATTTACTCTCTTAACTTTTTTTATTTGATGCACGGTTTTCGCGTAAATAAATAAAAACCATTTCTCAGCATGGTCAAATCCCTATCTAAATATAGAATAAATATCAAAGGTAATTTATCACTGTAGAACTTGATATTTTCCATATGACATGACCGTGCGCAGAAATGGTTATTATTTATTTACGCGAAAACCGCGCATCAAATAAAAAAGTCAAGAGATCAAATTTCTTCCAAACCGAATGGGAATAATAAAAAATATTTTTATTTTAGGAAAATTCAGTGGTGTACAATTTTTTATTTAAAAATTATGTAAGTTAAACCTATCATGGACGACACTGATAAAAAAAAATTTCTTGTATGCCAAAAATGTCTCTTGGTGCATAGGAGGAGTCCCTCAAATTTTTGTAAAATATCTAAATTGGTATAAAAGTTATTATAAAAAACACATTTTTGTTCTAATTTTCAACACCCTGTAGTTTAAAAACCAAGACATTTAGGCATATTTTTAGAAAGTTTTTTTCATATTTTTTATTGTAGAATTAGCCCTTAAGGTTTATCGAATAAGTTGTGAAACACCCTGTATTATAACATTCCAAAATAAGAACCAGGAGTGCTGTAATAGTCAATTATTAATTAAAATTTTAATGGCCTTTATCATATTCAAGTGTTCTGGAAACAAACTGGTATTCAAAAATGTATATATTTTGTAAACTGTTGGAATTACTTTTACACATTGCTTGGATTCTTTACTTAATGTTCATAATAAATTAGTGTTGCTGGATTTAAAACACATTTTTAAATATATAGAATAATGTACAAAAAGAGAATGAATAAATGTTTTTTATTTGTTTTTTAAATTTTGTAAGTTGCATGTTATGAATTCATAATGATACTGAGTTTCTTTATAAGAACCTAATTGACACCCATATAAGCATGCTAAATGGGCCATATGCCAAGCCATAATGCCATTGTAAATTACTTAAAATAATGTCTAAAACGTGTTTGTCTATATTCTTTTGTCCATTACTGTATATCTCTTTGTATAAATAAAACAGATTTTCCTACTTATCTCTGTTCCTTTTATCCAAACTTTGAGTTTAGTATAGATAAAAGTCTGGCCAGATAAAAACTGCACCGGTGTCCCACAAGACCCGCACCGTAGCACGACCGTATCTCGTACGGTCTGAAACATGTCCAGCCAATGAAATTATACGTGGATCGGATAGCGCCGATGTTTCCTGAACCAAGCTTTGAGTTTACTGGGTGTTACCTTTATTTCAGTTCATTACTTATAAAAAATAAAAGTTAGTGGTTAAAGGTAACTTGTTGTAAACAAATCATACAAGAAAAAGTGATTTAATAAGTATTTAAAAATGTAAAATTAATTTTATTCTTACATCTTGTGAATAATATGTGAGTAAAATTTATGGGTATTTTTTCTTTTAATAAGTTTTTTTAATTAATTTTTCTAGAAATCAAATAACCATAAATATCATAAGTTCGATGCACACTGACTAATTAAAAATGCGTCGCAGCCGACGCTGCGTGACGTACACAGGTTGGTCGGTGATGTTTGTTTACTTGTTAAAATGCAGTGCGGGGTATGTGGTCAGGCACGGAGCGGTGATATTAGGCCTACGGCATTTAATTATAATTAATTAAATAAAACCGAGAAACGGCCATGCTACAGTACAGGCCTCGGTGTGGTTATATGTTACCCTAAAACTGTGTTGCCTTATTTGTGAAGGTTTATTTCACGATCAGGTGTAATTTAAAGCGTGGTATACTTGAATCATATTACTGCAGTTTGATTAAATACGAACATTTTTGCACCGGATCCCCTACATTTCACCAGGGAAACGCACGGTCACGGGTTTGTTGCTGTTATGTGTGCCCCGACCTCAACAATGTTGAATTGAAACTACTAGAGACAGTTGCAAAAGAACACTTTTATGAGATCAAAGATAAAACCAGGTAATCTTTAGCAGTGGTTTGGTGTTCTATAGAGCAATAGAAATAATTAGACGACACAAAGTCAAAGTCAAATATTCTTTATTGTAAGAAGAAAAAAATTTCTCGTTAACAAAGATTATTAAAAATTTTAAAATTTACACTATAGGACTAACAAGTAGAATAATTTAAGATTAAAATACAATTAACGTAAGCCTAGTTTTTTTCCTATTTATAAATTGAATTTATTTAAAATAGTCGATCGGTCTAAGCTAATGGAAAAACTGGTACTATTTGTACTATTGTAAGATTTGGAACAGAACATTAACAAGAATACAAAACACAGTCAATTCAATAAAAAAAAAAAAAACATATAAAACATAAAAGCGCCAAAGTGAATTATGGCCATTAAAACAATCAGAAGGTATCGGTGTAGAACTCCTGCAGGTTGTAGTATGCTTTATCAACCAATAAGCTTTTTACTTTATTTTTAAATAATTTTAATGAAACAATAGTTCTCAATGACTGAGGGAGGTGATTGTATATCTTCCTACTTTCATAAAGTATGGAATTTTTCGTAAGTGTTGATTTTGGAATAGGGAGTGGTAAGTTATCATTTTGCCTAGTATTATAAATTGCCCCATTATGCGTACTGGAGTATTTTTTATGAACAAGGACTACAGTTTCCATAATAAAAAGACATGGTAATGTAAGGATTTTGTTTTTAATAAAAAGAGGTTTACAATGATCTCGAGACTTTACTTTACACATGTATCGTATCGCTCTTTTTGTAATATAAAAACTGAATTAAAAAGCTGTTGACTGCAATATCCCCAGAACGCTATTCCATACGTTAAATGTGATTCCACAAATGAAAAGTAAGCTGTTCTTGCTGCAGCAATACCTAGCTCGTTTGAAACAAGTCGAACAGCAAAGCAACCACTAGCAATTTTCTTATTTAAATTAGTTATGTGACTTACAAACTTCAAGTTTCTGTCAACATACACTCCCAAAAACTTAGTGGCTTTTTTGTTTTCTATGTGAGTTTCTGAAATATAAAGATTGTCAAAGTTAAATTTAAATGTTATTATATTTGTTTTTGATATATTAAAACTTAGAAGATTTGAATCACACCATTTTTTTATCTCAACCAGATCTCTGGAAATTGTCTTCTTTAATTCCACCTCATTTTTGTTTTTCCATACAATGGTAGTATCATCGGCAAATAATGTAAAAGTGCCGTCAATAGGAAGATTAGTTAGATCGTTAATATATAACAGGAACAAAATTGGACCCAACACAGATCCCTGGGGTACTCCACAAGAAATCGGTGATGGACGAGACATTTCTCCCCACAATTTACCATTTGAAGACGATTAGATAGATATGATGATATCCAGTCATAGGACCTTCCAGCAAAGCCATAACATTTTAACTTGTTCAAAAGAATTTTATGATTCACGCAGTCGAAGGCCTTAGAGAAGTCACAAAACACGGCGCCTACAATCTCATTGTCATTCAAACTGGAATAAACATTTTCAAAGAAAGAAAACATTGCATCCCCTGTACCTTTTAAATCCTGGAAAGCAAACTGAAAGGGACTTAGCAGCAAAAGTTTAGTTAAATGGGTAATTATACGCTTTTTAACGATTTTTTCAATTATCTTAGAAATGGTGGACAATAAAGAAATAGGACGAAAGTTGGAAGGGCAGTCCGACTCACCTCCTTTATGTATAGGAATCACCAAAGCAATCTTCAAACAATCCGGAAAACAACCGCTGCGAAAACTGTCGTTTATACACCGGACTAAAGAATTTAAAGCAGCGAAAGGCATGTTTGCTATAATTTTTATTGATATGCCATCTAAACCCGATGCATCACCATTTCCGCACTTGATTTCCTGAACAACATCCAATACCTCTGAGACACTGGTATCAGAAAATACAAGATGCTCATCAACGCCCGTGCACAAATAAGACATAGGATCAGCACTCTCTGGAATATTTGCTGTCAGTTTTGTTGCTATAGTGCAATAATACTCATTAAAGGCACTCGCATGAATATTCAAATTATCTTCGACAGGTTTCGCAGATTTCCCCCTGAGTTCATTAATAATTCTCCATTTTGCCTTGTTTCTATTTGTATTATTAAGTTTGTTTGAATAATAAATAGATTTTGCACTTTTTATTACTCGTCTGTAAATATTTCTATATCTACAAAAATACCGAGAAAAAGCCAAATTAGTTGTATATTTCCGGAATAGTATGAAGACTGCGCAAGTTTCTCCCAGAAATCTTTAATTAAGTTAAGTTAACATGACAGCTCTTTAGTACATTTATGCAGTAGGTTAGCCATATGTCCCATTGAAAATGGGACAATGCCAGACCACATGTGACTAGAGTGATTCTAGACCATGGACTATATTAACTGCATAACATCGCACTATCTTTTCTAATAAAATATTTGTTTAACATCTTGTCCTAGGAAAGACATTGTTAAACTTACAGCACCTGAGACTGTCACAGTATTAGGACATAAGTTAAGGTGTGGTTTAATGAGATTTCCCAATATGATATAGATTAGACTGGGCCAAAAAATCGACTCAAAAATATTGTTTAGGCGACAAAAAGAAAATATCGTAAAATTTTGAGCCCTTAATATTAATATTTAAAGGTCCCTCTCCTTTAATTAATTTTTTTTTTATATTTACTTTCATTCTTGCGTCAAAGCTCCCTAACTATCAAGGTAAACAAGTTTATGTGCACATAATATATCTTTAGAAAATTAAATTTCCTACAAAAACTACTTATTCAAATTTTTCTCCAGACGAATTGTTTTCGAGTAATCAAGCTTTAAACATTGATATATTCTTTAGATTTACCTTTTTATTTTGGAATTTTGTAACTAACAAAAAAATAATCTCATAGAAAAAAACCAACATTGATTCCTAAAGGGAATTTAATGCTCTACAAAAAGGTCTCTTAATGTTTTTAAGTAAAATAGTTCTTTTAAAAGTTATTCACAATTTAAATTTAAGAAAAAATTTAATTACTGTTTTCTTCATTTTTAAACCAAGTTTTTTTACTCATTGGAACAAATTAATATATTATATTATCTCTAATATAATTATTTTAATCATTTATCGCTTAAAATATATAAATTTTATAAGATATCCAAATCTATTCTAGGTTAATAGCTATTTGTTATACGAAAACGTAGATTTACTGTCTTACGGTAAGTAAATCTAGGTTTTCGTATAACAAATAGCTATTAACCTAGAATAGGTTTGGATAAATTATGAAATTTGTATATTTTAAGAGATATGATTAATACAATTATGATTTTCGATGAAATAATATATCAATTTTATCCAATGAGTGAAAAAAATTGTTTAAAAATAAAGCAAACAGTAATTTAATGTTTTCTTTCATATAAAAACATTAAGAGACCATTTTTGTAGAGTCTTAGATTCCCTTAAGAATCATTGTTGCTTTTTTCTATACCGGTTGGGCTGAATAACATAACACATAAGCAATGTGAGGAAAAAAGACAATCTAACTAAATGTAAACATGCGTGACTAATAGTTGTTGTTTTGTTATTCTATTACTGGCCGATATACCAAAACTGGTTGCTTATATAGTACATTTTGTTTTAGTTACAAAATTCCAAAATACAAAAGGTAAATCTAATAATATATCAATGTTTAAAGCTTGATTATTCGAAAACGGTTCGTTTGGCAAAAATTTTCAATAGGATGTTTTTTTGTAGGCAATTTAATTCTCTAAAGATATGTGTGCCCATATTTTTTTTTCACTTGATACTTAGGGAGCTTTGACGCAAAAATTAAAGCACATATAAAAAATTTAAGTTAAAGGAGACGGACCTCTAAATATTAATATTGAGGGCTCAAATCTTCACGATATTTACTTTTTGCCACCCTAAACAATTTTTTCGGTATAAAAAACAAAAA
This sequence comes from Listronotus bonariensis, assembly GCA_014170235.1. Classification (NCBI taxonomy): domain Eukaryota; kingdom Metazoa; phylum Arthropoda; class Insecta; order Coleoptera; family Curculionidae; genus Listronotus; species Listronotus bonariensis. The sequence continues at coordinate 15,983 of JACEGR010002742.1, read as the reverse complement.
AATTAAGGTAGTTTTATTTTGACCCAGTGTAATATAGCCTAATCAGATTACTCTCAACACATCAATAAGTGTATAAGAAATCTAAGTTTTTACACATTAGTAAACTTAATGTTATAATAATCGGTAGTGAATAAATGGTCTACTGAAAAATTTGTATTTTATTGCATTGTCCTCTGATTATATCAACCCTGAATTATCAATACTTATAAGGGATTGTTATATTGAAAAGTAATTATTTTTTCAGTGTAATTCCAAATAAGCCATCGAACGTCATAGAGCAGTCAAGTTCAAAAGTAACTTCTTCATTGCAGCCAACGGAACATGAAAAACAAAATAGAAGTTTGGAAGTAATTCCAGAAGATTCTGGTGAAACATCTATTCCTAAAAAGAAAAAACATAAGAAAAAACAAGCAAATGTCACCAGTGATAGCTCAGAAGATGAAGTACCTCGTAAAAAGAAGAAAAAGGAAGAATATAGAAAATTAACTCAAGAGAAAGTTCCTACTACAGGAACCACTGAAATAATGGAAAGCATCAAGAAAAAAATTAAACAGAAGGGCAACACTATAGATCCAAAATATTTCAATAGCAAATCTGAAGATGTAACATCATATAAAAGCAAACAAAATGAAAGCATTGTCGAAAAAGCTATTTGTAACATTGAAAGTGCACAAAAGATAAGTGACATTAAGAAGCAGTTGCAACAAAAAACAGAAAAATATATAAACAAACATTCAAAGACAACTGCTTCTAATTCTTTAGATGTTTCATCTAAAATTAGAAATGTTTTACCAAAGTTACAGAGTCATATAAAAAATTGTAATGACTTGGGTAGATCTACCTTACCTGATACTGTTCGTCTTTCAAGACATGTAGATACCCCTATTAAGACTTTTTCTCGTTATACACCTCCTCAAAGGATCACTGATCAGTATTTGGCTAAAAATAAAATTAATGTTGTAAAAATTGATATCATTAAAAAGGTTAGTGAAGAATCAAATGTGTCTCAGAGTTCTGCATGTAGTGAAAAAGAATCAAGTGGCATATCTAATACAAATCTGGAAAAGTGCGTTTTAAATCGAGCATTGGATAAATCTTTGCAGAAAAATGAAGTTAAAGATAATATTTCTTCTGAACAAAATATTTCATGTGACTCAATAAAACTTAGTGATGCGAAAGTGGTAAATGATATAGAAAATAAAATGTCAGAAGTAATAGAAAGTGAGGCCTCAAATTATACCAAAGCATTTTTAGATCAAAGCAATCCAAATATATCTAACAGTTTGGAATATAAAACTAATGTAACTAAAAATAGTAGTATAGCCTCAATGGATATTACACCTGTGCGAGACACTACTTTAGATGAGGTAAATTATGTTAAAGATATAGAAAATGGGCAATCCTTACAAACAACCCAGCCCCAAATTGAAGAGCCATTAAAGGAGGATGTTGAATCAACTGACATATCCATTGATATCTCATCAATACCTCGGGATTCTATATTTTTAAATGGGAATTCTAACAATTCGTCACTTACATCTTCAGAATTAGATATTTCATCAGGTATATCAAGACATAAAGCAAATAGAATATTTCTTGGTGTAGGATCATTGATAGGACGGTTACGAGAAACAGATTCTGTTCTATCTCAGGAAAGTGATACATCAGGTCAATATGTTACCAAGAGAAAACGAATAAGAAAACATAGGAGGAAAAACAAGAAAACTGATGATACTCAAAAACCATCACCGGTAAAAATAGAAAGTGAAGAAGCAAGACCTATGAATACAAAAAGCTTGTCCTAAGATTCATATTAAGTTTGAAAATGAGGATATTAATATGGAAGAAGAAAACAAACCCGTAAACACGGAACACATTAACCATGAAGATAAAATGGAAGAACCTAAACACAAACCAAAACAAATTTTTGATAAATGTGAAACAAAATCTGTTGTTATGGAATCAGTGGTTTTAAGTGATGAAAATGATGATCCAATTATGGAAACTAAATCGATTTTTGGGGAGGAAAGTATTTCAAAGGCGCCATTAATGACAGCCAAATTAGAGCCAAAAGTTGGAGATGTCATTGCATTTAAGGTATATTACACTAAAAAATAAAATTTAAAAATGGGAAAAATAAATTGTATAAAATTTTTAGGTTTTAAAAATGACAGATAAATATACTCCTGTTGTATCAAATTATATAGTCGGAAAACTAGAAATTTATTTACTGGAAAATAAAACTGTTTACTTTAAGATTTTACGTAAGTATGTTTTTTGTATTCTATTAGTGTTGTAATAACATACAGTGTGTTACAACGGTTGAATGCCAATTGTGTGAGCCACTAATACCGGGTGTCTAGCAGGTGGCTCACCCTATTTTTCCCTAATAGCATTAATCATCACAGCAACCTGTTTTTTTTTGTGTTCTCAATAGTTATAATAATTAAACTGGAAAAAAATAAACAGTATCTAATGTAATATCAAATAATCACTTTCTAAGAAATCTTAGTTTTTTATCAATACCTCCAGCTACGGGCTAGTTGATGCCAACAGAAAAAAATAGTTAAAATGGATTATTGTAATAAACTGTTGACTAAAATGTTAATTGTGTGGTATTAAATTATTGGTAAACAAATACTCTTTTTAGCTTTTACAGTGAGCCACCGTTAATTTATTTTAAAAATTACTTAAGACCATAAATATGATGTTGCAAAGTTTAGACGAGTCTGTCTATAAAATACAAAAGATTGTCACATTGTGTTATTGTTACCTACTTCCATATTATTTTTGTCATAGCATCAAAAAAATATTTAATTTAAATCGTTCAGATCGTTAGAATTACAATTTACAGCATGAGTCCAATTATCACTGGTTTTTTCATTTAGAGTTATATACATACATGTCCGAAATGAGGTTACAACCAGTTAAAAAATAAGAAGTCACAAGTTCTCTATAAATTTAAGATTTAAAATAATGTTAAGAAATATTACCATATACATTAATATTAATTTTTATTATAGAAGGTGAAGACGAACTTTTACCTCCTTCAGGTAAGTTGTCTCTTCGAGAAGATGAAGATATGCAAGATTCAAAATATAAAGAATTTTCATGGAATGAATTAATAGATCCAAAATTACTTTTTCCTTGATTATAATTTTGTTTATATTAAAGATAATTTAAACATACAAATATTAACATTCAAAATGATATAATTTATCTGTCAGATTAAGTACATAGATATACATATTTATCATTTTGGTTTATTTCATCCAAAAAATTTTAGTTGTGTAAGTTATTATATGATTTAAAACCCTTTTAAAATAAGAAAAAATAATATTTGTAGTATTGTTAAGTTTCTATGTGCCATGTATTTTGTAAAATTTTTAGGTATTTTTGCATTTTTTGTAATGTTTTACCTATATGTTCTTTTTTGGTTAAAAGTTACTATTTTCAAATAAATGTTAATTAAATCAAGTACTATTTTTTTAATTTAACAAATATTTTATTAAGTTTTAAGAAATGTTATAGGTAAGCTAGATGGTTGTTAGCGGGTCACCTTATTTTGCATGTTAATTATTATCTTAAGTAGATAAGATACCAAGTATGTACCATAACTTTTGAATAGGACAATACATCGAAGTCGGATAAAATTTGGGTAAAAGAATTATAGTTTAACTACTTTTTGGCATAAAAATAATTTTTGTTACGTGGCCTGTTCCAAATGGAAAGGGGGTCAAGTAGCATCTTTAATTCTCTACTCAACCCCACTTTATTTTTAAAATCGGCCTAGCCGCTCTAGACTTACAAGCCAATTCCATTAAAACCGCATTGTTTTACCCCAATTTAATTATTTATTTAAGCCACTTTCAAAGTCTGGAAGGACAGGACCGATTTTCAAAAACAAAGAAGCAAATTTTACCCGATCTCGATATCTTGTCCCATTCAAAAGATAAGGGGGAGAGGGCTTTTAATATCCTCACTATACTGCATTAATTGGAGGCATGACAATTTTCGAACATGACCGCCAGGGTTCGCCAGAGCGTTGATGTGAGAAACGAAGTTAGGCGAGAGCGCACGACAACTTCCGAAATCGTTTTCAGTAAAAGTTTTGACCGAAATCGTTTTCGGTAAAAGTTTTGACCGAAATCGAAAGTCTGCCGAAAATTATCAATCAAACGTTTTTGTAGGCAAGTTAATTTTCTTAAGGGTATATGTGCACATATTTATTTTTTCTTGGTAGTTAGGCAACTTTGACGCAAAAATGAAAATACAAATAAAAAATCTGAATTAAAGGGGATAGACCTCTAAATATTAATATTAAGGGCTCAAACCTTCACGATTTTCTTTTTTTCACCATAGGCGCAATTTGGGGGGGTGCTATTCGCCTCGGGGGGCTAGACCCTCTAGCCCGCCCCCAAATTATTGAACATATAAAATATATTAGTGTTTTTCGGAAAATATACACTATAAACAGGGGATTAAGCCTATCCAAAAACCAGCGAGCGGCTAGTTGCGCCACTGTGTCACCCTAAACAATATTTTTAGTATATTTTTCAAAAGAAAAATGGTTGATTTTTGGCCCAGTCTACCGTACATATTTGGTGGGTGTCCTATGTTTTAATTTTTATATAAAAAAAAATAAAATCCTTGTTGCGCCCTGTTGCTGGAGATGATTAATTTTAAGAAAAATGCGTACCTCTATGAAGAGGATTATGCGTAACATTTTTTATATAACCAAAATAGTGTAAATCAATAGCTACATAGAAAAAAACAATATAAATTTACAGATATGGTCAAGGAAGTATTTTAAATAAATAAAAACGCCTCCACACTGTAACCTACCGACATAAAGCAGTAACTTATAGGTCCATTAAGTATAGTTTATTAAAATGATAATAAGAAGTCATTGACGCGATTCTAGGCGAATCCTAATATTAATCATTATTAAAGCTTTGTACCACTTTAGTTTGGTACAGCTTTAAGTGCCGTATGGACAATACTTTTTAAAATGTGCCATTTGCATAATAAAGATGAAGTTCTTGTTACATAAAACATTGTTTCCATTCATATTCATCACCTATTTTTTGTCTGGTAAGTTGATTAAGTTATTTATTTTCATTATTAGCGTTTAATGCGGTTTTAAAAGTATTTTTTTATAGTTGATTTAGTCAAAATATCGCATTCATCAAATATCTAAGTACATATATAAGTATTGCATAGGGTTAGAGTTTTTTTTCTATGTTTAGTAGAGGGATCTCAGAAACGGCTGCAGCTACAGAAATGGTTAAATGGGGAAAAAGTGGTAGTTTTTAGAGCGTATTTTAAATCACTTTTTGTAATTGCTGAAAAAATCAAGGATTACTAGATTTTTCAAAGAAAACTTTTATTAAAAATTGTTTTTCTCCTGTAGCCCAAGTAATATTCGAAATGGAATGGTACTATTTATGAGAGAATACAATAAAAAAATCCATGTTCTGCTTATTAAAACACTCGGTAAAAAAGCCCCCTCCCATTCACTGCTACTCTAAAAAGCACACCACAGAAACGCTTTTATTTTTATCTGTCATTATTTTTTATGACATATTTTTGGTATATTTACTTTCGTTTACGAGTTCTATAAGCTATTAAAATGAATGACCAAACTTTAAAAACACCCTGTATATTTTCCGTGATATTGGGTTTGACGCGGCTTTGTATCTCGGACATTTGCCACTAATTAATAATTTGTCATAGCATTTATCGGTTTTTTAAACATCCCTTCACACAATGGTAAAATCGTTGACTTCCCTGATGTTGAGGTAAGGTTGCGCAAGTCGTACCCCATAAGAAAGAATTACAATAACTTTGAACATATATGAAATAAAAATTTTTTTTTGGTTTATGGAAAGTTTAATTATTAAGCTTTAAAAACAATTTTTTAAAATAAAATAATTTGTACCATATAACATATTTATATATATTTTTAAAAAAGTACCTTCAGTACGACTAAGGCACGTGGTCGCATAACTCGTACCTCCCATATCCTAAGTCGTATTTACTAAGAATAAGATGTCAATCATGGCATCAAAATCTATACAATATTATTAATACCATAAGACTAATAAGCTCTTAAATATCAATATAGTTTGTATGAATTCACCTGCTGCATTTATGACACATGGGAAAGTTGTAGGACCCCTTTCTACACTTGTGATAGTTCCAACTTGATATTAAGCCTTTTTGAGCCATAACTTTGAAACAGTTTTTGAACCGTGAATAAAGTAGTTTTCTCTACGTTGTATATTTGGTTAGTAGTAAACTTGTGTTAATTCAGTAGTTTTTCATGCTTATCAAAAAACTTATTAACGGTAATTACTGGTACTATTAACGAATTGTCTACAGGTACGACATAGGCAATAAGACTTTTAAATTAATTGTAGAATATTACAAAAGTAAATACAAATATAAAAATTATATTCACATCACACCACAATAGCTTACGTTTAAACCCAAAATAATACTAAAAACGGCAATAAATGCTTATCTTTTAAATATTTTTTGTTAAAAACATTCGTTGGCCAGCCCCTTTTGTTTGTTAACTTGCACTACTAAATTGTTCCGAATTATTATGCTAGATGTGACTAATTATAAAAAATAAAGGAAATATAACTAGGGTACGACTTAAGCCCTAGTGCGACTAAAGCAACCTTACCCTACTTTAAGTCTCTTATTCACTTAGTCAACGTATAAGTTTAGACGTGCTTCAAACAGAAATTCTCACAGTTTTGAGATATGGAAAGGTGTGTATTTACTCAGTGAATGTATACAGCCGCATGGCTATGATCGTATACGTCAAAAATGTGCGTACGTTTTGTTTATCATGCGATGTGACGTTTGCTCCGTTTCAACAGTTATTTATTGCCTGCTCTCTTTTTACCGCATGTATACCGGTATGGAAACCATACTGCTGTCCTTAGCAAATTCGTATGTTTAATCTTCTCCACCAATCTACTATATACTTTCCCGCAATTCACCGCTGCAACTGAGTATATAACGAGATCAGGAGCTGCCGGCTCACCGCTTCCGTCTTTCGTCGGACCCCACCTCGAATATTTACTTATGCTACATCCCCCTGGTGATGTTTAGTGATTTTTTCCGAGACGCCCCCCTCCCCGTTTATGCCTCAAGTGATTATATAATGCTGAGTTCACTAAATGTGAACGTCAGATCGCATATATTTTCGGCGTATATGTTGTTTGCCGTGTGGCCATATACGTATATTTTTGTGGCTTCTATAATTTTTGGTAACGCCTTATGATTACCTTAGTATTTGTTTTTGTTTTTGATTGAACGTCAGATCGCCTATTTTTCGGAGCATATGTTGTTTGCCGTGTAAGCATATAAGTATATTTTGTGGCTTCTATAATTTTTGGTAACGCCTTATGATTACCTTAGTATTTGCTTTTTGTTTTTATTTTATAATTAAAAGTTATAGTTTGCAATTATTAATTTTTTTTAAATTGTATAATAAATATTTTCTTCTATCGTATGTTTGTCCTACTATTTCTTTAAATATCCTTATTTTTCTTAAAAGGGAAAGGGTAACTTGGGAATGCTTATAGGTTTATTTAAGGCCAACGGTCCAATTAAACTAAAATAAAACATACAAAATTACTCAAAAAAGTAAAGCAAGTACCATAGTAATAGCTTTGCTTAACTTTATTCAGGGCCGTATTAACTGTTTGAGGCGCCCTAGGCTAGAATTTCCGAAGCGCCTATTTTCCACCAAAAAAATGTTTGAAGAGCAAAAAAATGTTTTTCATTCCCTCCTTTTTCGTTATTCAAAAGTACCTTATTCACAGAGAAATTAGTCACCGAAAATCCCCACCCGACCTAAACTTTTTAAAAACTCCCCTGCCTAGCGTCTATTACTCCCCTGCCTGGCGCCTATTTTTTCATAGCGCCCTAGGGCTGTAGCGTAGTCAGCCTAATGGGTTAATACGGCACTGACTTTATTCACATTGTCCACTCTTGGAAAAAGTAAATTCTTATAGAGTAAGAGTAATATAGCCCTGCCATTAATTTAATCATACCTTTCTGGAAAAAAATCAGTGCTACAGGGTTTAAATCTTATAAAAAAAAAAATAGTTTTTGATAATAATCTTAAATATTGTTAACTCAATCTTTTCATAATTTAGCGGTGTTATTTCTGACCAAAACATTTACAGGGTGTTTTGTTTTCAATAATTTACAGGGTATCTCGAAAGCCATACGGAATATCAAAATTTAATAAAAGAACAATTGAGTTTAAATGTACACAAAACAAGCAGGTAGCGATAAAACAAACACATTAAAAATCCACTGACTGCTTAACTGTAATAATTAATAAAATTTAATTTTAATATTATTTTTTCTCTGTCTGTTAAAATACGTATCAAGATACTAGTCTAAGATCCGGCATTAGAAAATATACCCTCATCTGTTAATTAAATGAAATAATATTTTCTAGGCAGATTTTAATGTAGTGAATGCAAGTGAACAACATCTGCCAGCATAGGTCTGCTAGAATTAATAATAATTAATTAATTAATTATTAGTTAATTTATTTATAATTGTTACCTTTACATAATAATTGCATAAATCAATGATCAGCGGTCAAATAGCTTAGTTGGTTAGGTAGCAGCCTTCTTCTCTTTTCTTTTTAAAAGCTCTTTATTTTTACTATAGTTACAATTCAAGATAGTTTACAAGTAAGTGTATTTTCTTCAGTCTTTGTTGCTAACCAGGCCTTTCACCCAGGGGCTGATGGTAACCAGGGGAAACTTATCTTGTGCGCAAAAATAATGGTACGACCCTTTCCGATTACATTTTAAGAGCCATTTTATTTATTCCGTCATGTGGTGCAAATCATACCCTAGAAAAAATTGTGCTAATACAACCACATTAAGGATGGTTTAAACCATCAAATTAATTTTTAAAAACAGTTAATGGTAATTTTTGGTAGCACTTTTAACCTTTTAATAAGTTTTGATAGTTTAAGCTTTTAGGACATTCCTAGAGAAACAAAAATAGAACCTAACATAATTTCTTATTTTAGCTAATTGGGCCAACTTCACTGAAACGGGGCTCGTAGTTAGGGATCCCCCAAGATCATTTTCCAAGTCATTACTAACAAACTAATTTTTCGTGGGTAGCTTGATTATGACGAGGCGCCCAACTTTTTCACTCACAACAATTTTTGTTGGTGTGTAGCTTACAGGGGTAGCATGAAATTAAATGGTGTTGATTTGACAGATATCAAAAATTTATTACAAACAGGGATTTTCTCTGTTAATTTTCAAGATAATTATCTGAATAAACCGAAAACCATCCACATGTATGGTTAACGATGTCGTGAAAAATAACTTACTAACCAGCTGATTTTTTTTTTGTTGATTAAATAATATTTATATAATTTAGCACCCAGATTGCTCTACAAATTGCAAGAAGATGTTGATCCTGGTTTTTTGATATTTATCAAATCAAACATTTATTCCATTCCTGCTACCCTGTAGGCTGACCGACGAAATTGTTGTCAGGAAAAGCTGATCGTCTCGTCAAAATAAAACTACTACGAAAATTAGCTTGTTAGTAATAACTTGAAAAAATGGTCCGTGGATCCTTAACTGTTAGGAAAAATTGTTTAACGTAGAAAAGTTTAAAGAACCATATTTTACTTATTTAGCCTAAGAAATTTTACAATAGACCCCTTTAAAGTAATTGTTTTCTTTTGAGTTGATTGCAGAACATTGTTTGCGAAAAAATAGATAAAATTGCCGAAAAATGGTGTGAGTTGCAATCTTTGAAAATCGTTTCTTGAACGGAACACTTTGAACTCCAAAGAAATCTATACCGGGTGCCCTCGAGATCACTTTCCGGCTGCCATTTTTTAATTTCTTTATCGATACTGACGAAACTTGGTGGGGTTGTTAGACTAACGAAAAGTCATTTTTAGGTGTATACGATAGGCTTTTACGACTTCCGGTTTCACGGGAAATGACTGGAACTTTTAATTTTTAAATGGGACACCCTGTATATTTTTGTTCTTTAGTATTTTCCAGATCATTTTTAGTCAAAATACAATATTTTTAAAACAAATTTTGTTTATATTTTATTTTAAATTAAATTTTTATTTTCATCTAGAGTGCCATGACTCATTCTAAAATCACTTCTTACACTTTACTACTTTCTTCAGAAAATACGAAATTGATTTTATCTTTTTAAACTTTTTACTAGAGGGCTCTAAACTTCATTTTCTTAGTTTTTACTGGCTCAAAAACCAAAATAGGAACATATCACATCATAATATTTCTTAATGCGGTATTTCAAAGCGAATCCAACGATGTAAAACACTACGACACTTTATTTCATCTTTTTTTTAAACAACATTTATTATGTAGAACAATAATCTTTTTGAGACTGAATGGCGTAACTGCATCGAAGCTATCGTAGTTGCCATAAAAATAGAAACTAATAGAATATGTTGTAAAATAATTGCTTGTGTTCCGTTAAAAGTTAAAAAACATATTCAATTAGTTTCTGTTTTCATGGCAACTAATAAAAGGATCATTTTCCTACATAATAAATGTTGTTTTTTAAAGAAGATGAAGGAAAGTGTCGTAGTGTTTACATCGTTGGATTCGCTTTAAAATACTACATTTAGAAATATTATGAAAGTGATATGGTCCTATTTTGATTTTTGAGCTAGGGTAAAAAAGTAAAAAAGTGAAGCTTAGGGCCCTTTAGTAAGAAAGTTTAAAAAGATAAAATCGATTTCGTATTTTTCTATAAGTAAGTAAAGTATGAGGAGTGATTTTAGAATGATCATGGCACTAAAATATTGTATTTCGACTAAAAATGAATTGGAGAATCTGAAAAACAAAAATATACAGGGTGTCCCATTTTAAAATCAAAAGTTCCAGTCATTTCCAGTGAAACCGGAAGTCGTAAAAGCTTATCGTATATCGTATCGTATACACCTAAAACTGACTTTTCGTTAGTCTAATAACCCCACCAAGTTTCGTCAGCATTGATAAAGAAATTAAAAAATGGCAGCCGGAAAGTGATCTCGTGGGCACTCGGTAGAGCGTCATTTTGTAGAGGAACATGGATTTTTTTCTCATAAAGCAATGCCTCTACCTAAACCCCGATGAAAAAAAAGGTATAGGACAAAAATTTAAAAAAAATCGTATTTTCGTGTTTTTTTTGCTTCGTTTTTCGAGCATATTTTTGTCAAAAAATAACATTTTTCAATTCCGAAAGCGTCATTTGATAAAAAATTTAACTTTCTACAACTTCTTTGTTGACCCCTAAAAAAGTTGCGTAGTTTTCGAACTAACCTCAAAAAAGTAAAAGGGCTGTTTTTACCCCGTTCTCAAAAACGCAACCCCTATAAATGGTAGCATTTCGCGGTTTTTTTATAATTGGGGGTCCATTGACCATATGAAACAATAAAACCCCTTTAACGTGGTAGTTCCTTTTAACCATCTTTTTTACATACTTAATCAGTAGCCTATGAGGGCTAACTTTAATCTTTGGTTATAAAGTTCACATCATAGCCTACTATGCAAAATTGAATTTTAAAATTTGAAATATTAATTTAGTTGTAAGTTAAAAGACAACTGAAATAAGATAGGGTCCAAGAATGGGAAAAAATCGTCCTGTTTGTCAAAAACTAAAAAGGCCATGACAAATATTTTAGTGTCATCTTTCGTTTCATCAAAAAGTAACAACAGTCTAATAATAACTAAGACACCCTGCAATTGCAATCATAGCTAGCTTTTAGCATCGGTGACGCAATCGAAAATTGTTACTAAACAGGGTTTTTTTGTTAATGTTTAGCTTAACGAAAAATAGTACTTTTCATAAAAGTTCTGCGTGCTGAAAACTAAATTCCACAAGAATATATGTATGTTGAATTTAGAGGGTGGCTTTAAAAAGGATCTTGTTTTAAATTATGGTAATTGATATTTTTAAAAGCAATCATTCTTTGATATATGCACCCTAAACAGTACTTACAAAATAAGAACTGTGAAATTTTAACGTTTGTGTCAGATTGACACAGAAAAAAAATGTTTTCTTATGCCTTTTAATACAGTGTGTCCCAGGATAGGTGTTACAAGAAGATAAATGGATCAATAATTTTGGAAGTTTTAAAGGTCTTTTTGAGAAAACTGGTCGCATGGTCCCAAACTGATAAATATTTTTTTTGTCTGAATGGTAATATATAGGCGAGTTATAACTAAAAATATGAGAAATAAACAAGAGTAAAGGTACCCTTATTTTTAAAAATATGACAAAATTGTATAAGTAATATGAAAATTACATTTTATGTCAAAATTTAAAGTTAAAGAATTTAAGTAAAAAAATGTAAATTTTTTACATTATGCATTAACAATTTTTAAAATACTTGACTTAAGACACCGATTTCTTTTTTAATTATTCTTTTTTTTTTAATTTTGCCTCCTCTTGATCATTTTATTATTTATGTTGTAATGCGTAATGTAAAAATTAAAAATTATAAAATTCGGGACATGTAGTAGCTTCATATATTTATAACAGTGACTAAATAGGCACACAAGACTCGATAAATATTGCAAAAAACTTAATAAATAATTCCACAAAAAAGAGTTAAAATTTAAAATATAAAATACTCGCGGAGTATCCGTCAGATATAAACTGGACGTCCACACCTTATACGCACATATAGAAGGCGGACACTATACTGAAGGACTTACTGCTTGGAACTAGGAAGCTACTGGGAAAGTCGGCTTACCAACCAAAAAGGGGCCAACGTGACATTGTTTTGAAAATGGATTGTATCTCTCAGATAAGACGCGACCAACGGAATGTTAAGATACAGGGTGGTAAAGTTTTTAAAAAAATTATCATTTTTTTATCACTTGTATCTTGAAAGTTTAGAAATTAAAGACATAAGTTTATTTGAAACTTTCTTCTTAAAATCACTTAAAAATCCACACTCTTATAGATAAGTATCTTATTCTAAAACGTCCTGTATAGCTTAGACATGACTATACAAGAAGTAATTTTCTAATCCAGATATCTCAAAAACGGCTGCTTAAATCAACTTTTACCACGGATACCTTTTTTTTATGTAAAATACATATATTAAAGAATAGGATTTTTTTATCTAAAAGTTACATATAAAGTAGATCAACAAAGTTATTTCGTTTTTAATTTGTGCAAGATATCGCAGGTGGTGCCCCCTAGAAATTACCTTAAAATCAATAATATTAAAACTACAAAATGAACTAAGGAGATTCATCAAATGTATTCTTTTTATTTGAGATAGGTATCTCTTTGACCTTACCAATAAAAATTACTAGTTTATCGAATATAATAGGCATTTAATAAGCTTTCATGATCACACTTAAAAATCTTTACTATCTGTTATACATATTAAACTAATTTAGTTTTATTTAAGTAGCTGATTAAAAGCTGTTATGTATTATGATTTTTTGTTTATGTGTTATGGACTACTTATTAAGGAAAAATCAAAGCCTTAGCAAAACTAAATTTAAAGTAAACATTTTGATATTATACCAGTTATTTTTAATTTACAATAAAACAACTTGTCCATATGAGAAGGGCCAGTATGGACATCTTGGTAATTAAAAAGCCGATTTTACAATGGAATACAAACTATACCATTAATTGTAAAATAAAATATCAGGAACTCTACTGTTGAAGTAGAAAGGACACTTTAAGCTGACGCGGAAAGAGCCGAAAAATTCAGCTACGACGCAAGCCATTATCTCCCTGAGCCAACACCAGCCCTCTGGACAGCAGACTCCTGCAGCCAGGTCATCCGCACCTAGCAATGGTCTACGCAGAGCGAAAGTGCGTAGATCTCATATTATGTACATACTGTAGATTAATGACTTGTAACATTAGTGTAAATAATAAAGATCTTTTAAAATGAATGAATGCTAAGTCGTTAAGCGCACAACGGACGTAAGGTGGGTTAGTTCTGGTGGTCGGAAATTTAAGTTATTTTTTGTTGTTAAGACGGTTCAACACATTTTAAAAACATTACATTTTCTTGTTAAACGGTGACGTCATGTACGTCGCGTATTTAACCGTGTTTGAATACATCCCGGACAATGGTTTAAAAACAATATAGTTATCTTTGTCGGGCGGGCGTATGCGTCGTTCTCATTAAAAACTTTGTTTCGGTAATTTTTCGCAAACTTTTTACGTGGTTGTACATGGCTATTAAAAAATTTTTATATTTGATGTAAACAAAAGTTCATATTAACCCTAAAAAATGAAAATCATAATCATAATCTAAAAGTTGATTGGGCTGTGACGCAACGGTTTGAAAATATACATTTTCTTGATCTCATATTTATATCGTCATTTTCAAATACACTTTGAACCAGTGAGACGAATACGGTTAGCAAGAAAATTTGACTTTAGTGGTTAGCTCAACATCAGACCGACAATGTGCAAAATGTATGGACGCTGAAGGCCACCAAAGGACCAGGGGCGCCGGAACAGGCCGGAACATACTTTGCCGTGTCCTGCGCAACCGTAGACATGCGGACCCCACTCAGTTGGTAGGTTTAGTAGTGCCCCCTGGGTGGGGACGAGGTCTTAAGTGGTCGCTCATAAGACCGTGGTTCGGAACCGACGTTAAGATGTAGGTCCCGTCTGGCTGACATCACCCAGACGAAAAAAGACACACAAGGGCACACAATAAGGCAAGCGGCTTCAGTGCATGGGTTATGCCGGCCCTATTCTAAGGTCTATGGTCTAAGTAGAACTTAATAACCCCACCCCCCAGTATTACTAACTTACATTTTCATTTTTTTAATACGGTCCCGATGTTTTAATATTGAAATTTTAAAGCCAATTTTATTTCGAATTGACATTAATATTTAACCCGAATAAAGACCTGAATTTGGTTAAAATAGTAAGCTCTACAATTTAAACTAATACAATACTTTTAACTAAAAATCTAACTACAAGCAAAACATCTCCGATACTTTTTAACTGTTATTTAAAGTATCAGAAAAGACTTGAAAACAAATACTCAAGTTGGTGGTAGATCATTTGTTTTTCTGAACATTGACGGTAGTATGGTAAGATCGTTAATCTGCGCAAATGAAAAAACAACTTATTAAGCTTTTGTATGATTATGTGTAAAATTAGTGTCATACCGTCAATGGTAATGAGTAAAACAATTTTTTTCACCACCAACTTAAATATTTATTTCCAAGGCTTTTCTAATACTTTATTGTTTTAAATGACAGTATGTAAGTATTATAAAGCATAATTTTTTCTTTCCCTTCTCGAGCTAATTTGTAAATACCTATAAAACCAACGTCGTATAACCATTTAATAAATACTAAAACTAAAACATGACTTTGACGTTTTTACCTAAAATTGGGTTTTTTGGATGTTACTATATTCTAAAAAAAATATTTTCAATAAGGTATAATTTAACCTTATTTTAGTTCCCAAAATGTGTGCGAATTTTATTAATTAGGAATTAAAAAAAGGGGCGCCGATGGTTTACTTCCCCTTTACAATGAACGTGACTTTTTTTCAGCTATCACGAATTAGAAAATCAAGATAAATACATGCTTCAAACTTTGTATTTCGGGTAAGAATTAAATTCTAAGCCCTTTTGACTTCTTAAGTTTTTTCGATATTTTGTGATCTAAATCCACTTTTCGAGACTCCACCTCATAGGTACCGCTGTTCACATGACATACATTTACGTCTAGCGCCTACCTGAGCATTGATCCCAAATGTTGCCGAAATGATGATTTTGGAGGTGCTGATTTCGAATCTAAAGAATTTTTAATCGACGTTCCGGTTAGTTAACGCTAGTTTTTGTTAAAAAAACTAACCTAAATTTACACAAAAAAAAACAAATATTCTCCCTTCTTTCTGCTTATTATAACAGCTACAGTAGGCGCTAGACGTTAGTCATG
>JACEGR010002741.1:0-120590 GCA_014170235.1 Listronotus bonariensis | reverse complement strand
TCCACAGGGGTCAATTTTGGGACCTACTCTCTTTTGATATTCATAAACGATCTACCGTCAAATAAAGCTAATGCAGAATATACCCTCTTTGCCGACGACACAACCATATCTTCGGCTTACGACTCTTTATAGCAGTCAGTCATTGGATCTGAGGCAGCGAGGGCGGAAGCTGAGCGGTGGTTTTGCCTAAACAAACTTTTGCTAAATAAAGATAAAACCAAGAATATGGTTTTCTCAATGCGTGACATGACTGCCTGCGCTGAGTCTGCTACGGGGGCAAGCTTCCTGGGCGTCTTAATGGATCCAAGGCTTCAATGGGGACCGCATGTCAACCAGGTGTCCAAAAACTTACAAAGTCAGTATATCTGATGAGAAATCTCAAGGATTCGGTATCACCGGATATTCTTAGGATAGCTTACTTCTCTCTTGTACAGTCCCACATATCATATGCAATATTGGCCTGGGGCACTCTCCGCAGACACAAAGAATCTTTGGTCTGCAGAGAAGGATCATACGTCTGATGCATGGTCTTGGATACCGTGATGACTGCAGGGAGGCATTTGTGTCTCTTGGAATATTAACAGTACCATCTCTGTATATTCTTGAAAACCTTATTTATATAAAGAAAAATATTGCCACATTGACGTTGCATGAAAATGTCCATGATTATAACACCCGAATAAAACAAAACATAGTGATCCCCTTTAGGCGACTGAGAAGGTGTCAAAATGGTCCTGAGTATTGGGCAGTGAAATTTTTCAATCACTTGCCGTTAGAATTTAGAAATCTCCCCATGCCAACGTTTAGGAGTAAGGTCAAAGAATTACTTGTAAGGAATGCCTTTTATTCAAGTGATGAATTTTTGAAATTTAATTTTTAATTTAATTTTATTTGTTAAACTTAATCTTGGAAACCATAGAATTGGATTTTAAATCTGTAAATTTTTTTGTTATTATAAGTGGTTAGTGTTATTATTGTAGATTACATATATTGTGTCTTGTATGTTACTTATTTGTTTTTAATATTGTATTATAGCATTTTATCTTCAAACAAATTAAAAAAAAAAAAAAAAAAAAACCTAGTCTAGGCCATATTATTTATTTTATTAGTTGTATGCTGTATTTTATATCTTTTATTTGACGTGTGTGAACCTTTGCTGTATTTTGACATGAATAAATTGAGTATTGAGTATTGAGTATTGAGTAACTTACAACAAAAGTAAAAACTTTTGATCTTATTACTTAGAACCCAGTGGTGTGTTAAGATTTTGTTTTTAATTTTTTGAGATCTGAACCAAACACGTGATTTGTCTTAGAGAACGGGTTTTCTATAAGAAAAATTATATATGTGTATATTTTTTATTTTTCTAGAGCCTAAATTGATGTTTTTAATTTAAAAACACTCGGTACCCCTGTTCACCCCTCGGTTCCTCTAGTTTGTTCATTTAATACATATTTAAAAACTAAATATTGTGCATCAAAGCCATTGTGTTATACTCAAAACAGACTCCAAAATCAGTGTGTCACCATAATTAAAAAAAAAAACTGTGAGCAGGTTAAAACCTAATAATAGAAAACCATGTATGAAACTGTTACCAAAATTATTATTGAAATTTAAATTTTGAAGGTATCAATTTCATACAGGGTTTTCTACTATTAAGTTGTAAATCGAAAGTGGTTTTAAAACTTATGGATACATTCTAATTTTGAAGACTGTTTTGGGTTAAACACAGTAATGCTAAAACAAAATATTACATTTCACATTAATTTAGTGTCTAGAAACATAAAATAACTAATAAATATATTGGGTTTTTAAAAAGGTTTATCCTCTATAATTTATTAAATAAAAACATACAGGGTGTTTTATAAGAATAATAACATGTTTAGTTGATATCTTGAAAAACATAAAATTTTTTAAAATCTAACTACACCACTAGATTCTATGTAAAAATATCTACTAATATCAGTTTTTATTTTTATTATAAGTTACAAGACCACTGAAATACGAAGGGGGTCCAAAAATTGAAAAAATAATTTCGCTCTAAATGTTAAAACTGAAGGGGCCATAACAATATTTTAGTGTCCGGACACACTGTATGGTAAATTTTTTCCTAATACATTAACCCTTTTAGCAGAGCCCTCTCTACTATTAATCATATGAAATATGATTAAGAAATACTAACTTAAATAGTGATTATACAACTAAATTATTGTTATACTAATATTTAAATACCATGTGACAAAAAAATCAACATAGCACCTGTCACTACCACTAATATTCCAAGAGTGCATTCAGAATCGACGCCCGGTAAACGCCCGACATGCGCACATGAAGACATGCGCAATAAGCAAGACCTTATCAAAACTAAACATAAGGAACAAATTCGTTTGCCAAGGTCAAGGTTGGAGTAAGTGTTGCCCCAATTTTGTCAAATCTGAATACGCCACAGGGTTTTTTAGTTCCATATCCACTTAAATCTCTTAGTGTTTCTACCTTTAAAACATCTTGCTTGATTCCCAAATTGTCATTCTTGGTTACCAACAATATAGCCTGATTAAAACAAGAATTCGGTTCATCTAAGTTACAGCCCTTTTCAAAATAACTGTAAGCTGTCGGATAATCAGTTTTTTGATTTCCTTTGCCTATAAGAGAATATCCTCCATATTTTAAACAACTTTTTCCATATTTGTACTCGTCACAGTTATTTTTGTATACTTTGGCGGCTTTTTCGTAGTCTTTTTTATTGCTTCAAGAAAATCTGCTAGTAAATGACATACTAAAATGTAAGAAACATTAATAATTTTATCTTAAAGATTATACTCATTTATTAATGTTATTTTCTTCCAATAGAGTTACTTAAATAATAGCTTAGAGCAAAAACTAACTCTATTAGTTTTGTGCTTAGACCTTTAAATGATTTCTAGGATTGTAAGTGACTTATCTGTGACTTGTATGTATTTTTTAGAACTAACAATAACTTGTTAAAAACATTTTACTTTACATAATATATAAAGTTATAGGCCAGTCTACATACTGTTCTATTCGCAACAAGCTTGAAATTAAACGTAAAAGCACAAAATCGTCTACTTTTTAAATGAACAAAAACTATGAACTTATGTCAGGTTAGAACCACTTTTATTGACTTACCATCTGGTTTTTCTCACTGTAACAACCGAATCTGTATTCTATGCCCAAATTTGTAACATATTCTTTCACTTCACTTTCTGATTTTAAATTATAAGCCATATTTTACATAAAACCAAAAAACATTTAAATAACAGAATGTGAGGTTAGATAATGTTGACGGCCGGTGCATTTGAACTACTAAAGGCCTACTATACTTAAGACCGGCCGGAAGTTTACCATTAATTTTTGGGTGTGCAGGGGCGGACTGAACAATTTAGGTTTCTTTTTCTTTGTTCTCATAAGGGTCCCTTTAAAAATGGAAGAGAAAGGTAGGCTGGATGCTCATTTATTGTAAACATTACTCGTAGGCATGAAAAACTGACAAGTTTTCGGGAATTTTAGTTGATTTGCAAGAAAATGTGTAAAAAGAGATAATTCTTGTAACATTAAACATGTATCAGCATACGCATTTTAAATAGGTCCACAGATTATAGAAATATGCTAACTTTGTTGTAACAGAGCTTACAGAAAGAATATTCTTAGACCAGCAATCAAATAGACTTTATAATAATAACCCTCTTAAAATCTTTTTGATCGAGTCTACCACGAATATTCGCTATATACAGTGCTTGTCTAAAGTCCCCTTCCTAACTTTTAAATTGTTTGGTATTTTTTCATGAAAATGTAAGGACTTTAGTAAGACAACATAAGCCAAATTTTAGACAAGAAATGACAAATATAAATGTCAAAATGACATCTAGACGCCATTTTCAAAAAAAATTAAATGTGAAGGGGGGTCTTGTAGCACATTATTTCCCTATTTCCAAATCAAATTAAAGCCCAAAAACGACTGAAAAACCCACAACTCTCTTAAATCTTTCCTTTTGAGGCGCCTAGTTTTTCACGACGCCTTGGGCTTTAGCCTGGTCAGCCAGAGTGCTTAATACGGCACTGCATTGCATAAGGTCTCATTTTTTTCTGAAATTGTGCGTTTTCACTTTAAAGTGTGTCCCCAAAAAGTAAAAAATTGAAAATTAAAAAAACCCTCCCTGACGTTAAGCAACTCGGAGGGAGAGGTGGTCTAGCGAACAAACTTATTTTTTGTTTTTACACGATCCAGCACCGAGGAATAAGTGCAGTGGCGATCGCCGGCTTGTTGGTTTAGGGGTGGCCAAGGAGGGCCGAAAGTTTATAGGGGCTAAAACATTTTTTTGGGGGACATAAAATTGTGAAAGCTCATAAAAAATTGGTGGTGTCCTCATGGCTGTGAAAAAACATTGTCAAATATTCCTATGGATGCCATCTGTAATGTTGCTTTGTGTCCCACAATAATTTTGATAGAGGTCTCACATGTGGTTGCTTCCCTAACTCTTCCTACCTCTCTCATATCCTTTTCTTGTTTCTGTCGGGTCACCTCACAGGGTGCGGGCACCCCTGGCCCCTTCCCCTGTCGTCACCACACCGGAGATATGATCACCGGAAACTTACTTTTTTCGAGACGCTTTTTAAATAATTGCTGGCACATATATATTGATCTTCGTGATTATTGCGTAAAATAGTCAGCAGCGTAGCTAGGCATAGGCGGTGCAGGCGGTCGCCAACGACCGTCGCGTGCTGGGGAGGCCTTGCAGTTGAAGGTAAGGAAATGGTTATACATAGATATTGGCTGGTTGGTTTAAGGAACGGCTGGGTCTTTCCACCTTGTTTTACACCGCAGCCTCATGGTCGGCTTATTGTGCACTCCTCTCTTTGTTACAAAAGTCCTCTGCCCTTCTTTATCAGGTTTAGTAGATTCCTGCTTAAGATGTTCATGCGGAAGAGGATCTCCCGCTATGTATGTTCCAAATCAGGCCGTATCTTTTCTCGTGTCAGTGCAATGCCACGATTGTAACTAATGTGTGAAGCTGTTTTCTCTTCTCTGCAAAGCCTGTGCATGTCATGGGCCCATTGTGCAATGCCTAGTTTTTTGCAAGTGCGCCTTCTCGTGATAGAGTGCTTTTATCATGTTCACTGAGTGCGCCGCCGAACGGATATGCCCAGTTATATCGACGCTGTTTTGGCTTCTTGGAAGGATTCGTCCGGCATCCCGTCACGCATGTCTTTGCCCTGCAGTGATGTATGCCAACGACCGATCTCGTTGTAAATGAGACCTTCATTGAGACCATCTATATTCGGCTTTTATTTCACCTAATTGGAGAGATACTGGCTCTGGACCGTTGAACCTTGAGATGACCCTGGCCTTACTAGGTTCATCCGCTTTTCATCGCCTTCTTTTTCCAGGGTGTTTAAACCTACAGGGGTTCTTAACCTGTTATTCCTAGCGGCAAGTTCTTTGAGATCTGTTTTAGGCACTCCATAGTCATTTGAATATTACACGATGGGAATTCAAAGCTTTTAGGAGGCGTCCATAAATTACGTGAAACATTTAGAGGGGAGGGGCGAGATGAAGCTCACTAAATCTCACCATGGGGGAGATGACGTAATTTTTCCGCAGCTAGAAATAGAAAGAAGTTAACAGGCAGGTCCCCCGGGAAAATGTAATGCAGTGCTACTTTTGGGTGGAGGACCTTTTTTTTTTGCTATTCAAAATTAGTTTAGTTTAAGAAATGGTGTCGTGAGATTAGGGAGATGGGGGAGGGTTGAAGAAAATCACGCCAAATCTCGAGAATGTGTACGGTAGGGTTGTGGTACTCCCTTCTCACATTCTCTTAAACAAATTCTAGAATAGCATATATCTTTAAGCCATCGGTGTACCAATCATATGACACAATCGCAGCTCTATATATATGGTTTTTCGAAGTTTTAGACTCCAGTCATGTGGTCTAATCTCCAGGGCTGTATTAACTCTCTGAGGCGCCCTAGGCCACAAGTCCCGGAGCGCCTATTTTGCGTGACAAAAATTTTGAAGAGCAAAAAAAAAAGGTCCTTACTTCCGTTGGGTCTATTATTTTCTTTCCAGGCGCCTTACTTTACCAAAAAATTTGATGGTTTAAAAAAAAAAAGTCATTCTCCTTCCCGCCTATTTCATTTATTTCAAAGCACCTTATTCACAGAGGAACTCCTCTGTCTAGCGCCTATTGCTCCCTGTCTGGCGCCTATTTTTTCATGGCGCCCTAGGCTGTAGCCTAGTCAGCTCAATGGATAATACGGTACCGTTAATCTCAATGTTTAAGGTATAGGTCAATGATTCCTATTACTCTAGTGTCACTGCGCTTTCTAGTATGTTGTTTCCACGTCCCAGTATTTATCATACTGTAGGCGCCATTGGTGGCCTCCGTCTTGATAAAAATGCCCAAGGGCGTTAGGCCCAGAATCATTTCTATGTCCATTATTATGTTATATATTTGTGCAGGATAAACAGTAGCAAGCGTGATTATAGTATAGAAAAGATGTAGTTTATTGATGGTTATTTTCTTAAGAGAAATATATTGTTTATTGCTATCTTTATAGACAAAAGGGGCCTCGCGGATACGACTTCACCTACGCCTGTTATTGCCTACGCTACGCGACTTAAAATAGTGAACCCAAATTTCATCGCCGTTGAATAAGCAAAAATAAAAGCCACGGTAATTTTAACACGTCCCTGTATTTGTTACATATTTTGCACAACGTTGCGATAATGCAGATGGCAATATATGATTTCCTCGACGCTACCAACACTATTTTCTAGTGGTTGTTTCATTTAAGGACAGAATATTAACTGGCTGCACTCTAATTTCTTTGGCACAAGTCAATAACCATGGTAACAAGGACAAATAATATATTTTATCGTTTCAGAAAGTCATTAACCATGGCAACAACAAAAGAAATGTATTGTCATTAGTTAGTGAAGTTGATAATAACTACGTTTTTCTCATACGAAAATAAAAAAAGTTTTTAGATACGTTACTATTAAATTGCGCCTAGATCAATTTGTTTTTTTGAGAATAGAACCATGGGACATATTTTATTTCCTTGTATTTATACTGACAATTTAATCACAAGTTTTTATTTCTCTTACACAGGGTTCCCAACTCTATTTTATACACGAAAAACCTTCGCCCCTGTACAAGATACAAAAATAAACTAAAAATAAGAAATTTTTATTTGGATACATTCTTTTTATTGACAGTACTAGTTAATATACAAGGTGTCTCAAAAACGTACTTTTGTATTGTCAAGTAGGTTTTTTTTTAATGGAACACCCTGTATAATTAAAGAAATTTTTACTTTATTAAATTCTACATTAAAAATGTATAACACATTATACGTCAAATATTACTGGTTTTTGAGATATCAACAGTATGCTGTTATACCGATTAATTAGCTAAAAGTGAAGAAAGAAAATAATATGCTGGATTTAATTTTTTAAATGTATTTGTCACTGTCATGTCCGAGTGAAAAATAATACAGTACCATGTAATTAATCTCACCTCCCATTGTAAGAACTAGTAATAGTAAGTCATCTATTTTTGTTCTTATTGAATTTAATAAAAAATCAAAATTTGTTAAAAATATAACACCGGGTGTTTCATTCGAAAAAACCTACTTGACGATAAAAAAATATTTTTAAGACACCTTGTATAATAACTGGTACTGTTAATAAAAAGAGTGTAACCGAATAAACATTTTTTATTTCGAGTTTATTTATGTATTTTGTACAGGGGCGAAGTTTTTCGTGTATAATAAAGTTGGGACACCTTGTGTAGCACAAGCTTCTCACAAGATGCGACATTTATAACGACGAAATTAACAAAAATTACTAACAATGTTTAATAGGTAAACAAGTCAATCATATGATATCGACAAAACAACTTTACCCAAAAGTCAGACGTGGCCTATATAAAAAATTCAAAACGCATTTGTTAAATGAACCAAATACTGCGCAAAAAATTGATACGAACAGATTTGTATAAGCAAAACAAAAACTTTATTTTTAGCCTGAAATGTGAAGGAACGACCCAAAAATATCCAGAAATAAATTTTAGATATGGACGATGTTTTGCAAATTAATCTTTAAGCGAAAACTTAAAACTTGTTGATTTAAGAAGCAAAATAAACATAACAATCGTAACCAAAATCTATGTGTAAAAAAGCTTTAGATGCCAAATATATACAATGTGTCTCCAGGATAGGTTTTACAAGAGGACAAAAGGACCAAAAATTTTTGAATTTTGAGGCGGAACTTTGGGAAAACTGGTCGCACGGTCCAAAACTAATACATACAAAATCTTACTCTGATTGGTAATATACAGGGCGAGTTATAACTAAAAATATGAAAAATAACCAGGAGTAAAGTTATCCTTTTGTTTTTAAAAATAGGACAAAATTGTATAAGTAAATGTTGTAGAGAATTACATTTTATGTACATTTTTTGTATTTTTAGTTATAACTCGCCCTGTATAGTACCAATTGGAGTAAAATTTTGTATTTATTAGTTTGGGACCATGCGACCAGTTTTCCCAAAATTTCGTTTTAAAATTCCAAAATTCGGTCCATTTGTCCTCTTGTAACACTATGGGACACACTATATGTAAGTAGAACTTAAAAGATGGGTTTTGATACAGGTGTTTACAGGGGGTGATCAGATTGGTGATTATGTATGTAGATTTTTTTTGTTGGTCACATAAGTTTGCAACAAATAGGAAACTTTTAATTGCTATGGAAATATTTCAGACGAAAATAATGCCGACCTTAACGACAAAACATTTTTTATTGCACAAGTATAATTTACACTTATTGACTTTTTCTAATCTATGGTGTATAAAAATGTATTGACATTTTCTTGCACTCGAATAAACTGTGAGCAATCACTATCAAAACTAAAAATGTTAAAGAAGAAGCTAAGGTTAACGATCCTACAAGATTTGTTAGATAATAAATATACATAATACATATGTATAATATTCAATAAAAAACAATGATATTGGAGAAAAATTAGGCTCTTTTTTGGATATAAACACGAGGGTGGGTAAAAAAATCCAGTAGGTATTTTTATTTTGACTTTTGACACTGAAAAAAAAGGTTCCTAGGTACCTTCAGAGAATGCTCGACCACCATAAGCTATTAATTTTAATAGAAAGATCCACCTTATTACAGTTTTGCATATTTTTCTCAGTCCCATAAAAAATTCATATCTAACCATTTGTTAATCATACAGCAAAAGAGTTTTTGCAGAAAATTCCACACCACTGTTTTTTGACCAATCAAATGTGTAGATTTGGTTGGATTACCATGACAACACAAGTATTTATCGGAATTTTTTTCTTCTGCCTGGGGTACCCTGGATCAAATTATAGTGAAATTTTTTGACATAATCATTGAATTTGTTTTAACGTCATGTCTGTCATTCACATACATAATTAAAGAAAATGTTCTTTTGTTGGAGTTGTAGTATTTCAGACGTAACATAATATGAAATATTGTAAAGTTTTAAGTCCCTAAATGACAATAAAATTTTATACAACTACAGTTAGTTAAATAATATCATAGGACTGAAGTAGTAGACATAAGTGCAGAGCAAACGAATGCAAGGTATAGGTCTAAAAAAATTAAAATAAACTATTTTTACCAACTGTAGTAATATAGGTAATATATATATATGTATATATATATGTATATATATATATATATATATATATATATATATATATATATATATATATATATATATATATATATATATATATATATATATATATATATATATATATATATATATATATATATAATATAAAAGAATAAAGAATGATAAACTTTAAAATTACATATATTTACAACTACAATTGGTAAAACGGAAAATATTTATTTTATGGTAAAATTTTATAGCTTGTGTCAAAGTTACAAACAATAAATTTTAAAAAAATAACATTTAAAACGAACTTTGTGTGAAATTTTCTTACCGAATACCACACGTGCTTAAATTATTCCGGGACATTTTTTCTCGGCCAGCAATATTTTAAGAAAATTCTCCTTCGCCTGCGACTACTGGAAATAAATTTAGCACTAGTGGTATTACAAGTGAAAATTTAATGCTCTATAAAAAAAGGTATCGTATATCTTTTTTAATAAATCTAATCATAAAAAGATATTCAAGATCAAAGAGTTAAAAATAAAAAAAAAAAAACTTTTTTTTCTTGAAAACTTAGTAAAAAATAATTAATTTTTGACAATTTGACTACAATTTCTATCTGAAATAAAACGCTCTACAAAACATTGCTTTCTTACTGTTTTGGAAAATCTAACCGTAAAAGATATTTAGGATCAAAAACTGAAGATTAAAAAAACCTATTTTGAATTTTTTGTTACTTAAAAAGTATGAAGGGCCTTTTGTAGAGCGTTTCATTTCCGATAGAAAAACTTAATTGTTAATAATTATTTTTCTGTAAGTTACAAAATTCAAAACAAAAGAGTTATTTTTCCTAAAACTCTTCAAACTTTGACCTTGAGTATCTATCCTCCCAAGCAGCAAGCTGACGTCATTATGACGTCATTTTTGGTCATAGCACGTCATCAGACCAAAATTAGGACGTCATTTTAATGACGTGTTTTTGACGTCGTTGAAGTGGCGTCTTTTTGACGTCATTTTATCGTCATACTAGCTCATAAAAATCTAATGACGTCATGTTTAGAAAACCCGTCAGAAAAATTTTGTGACATTATATGATTCGTGTCAAAATCAAACCGAAATATCATATGACAAAAAAATAAGACTAATAATATTACATATTTGAAATAGGAAAAAACTTTACCGATAGATGGCGCAATGGACAATAAACTACCACGCTTATTCAACATTTTCGCTTTTTATTGCCTACACCGTACCGATGGGACCAAAATATTTCGAGACCGGTCTGCGGTTGGGATCTCACTTAGCTTTTACACAAGCCGAATATCTTCGGCTTGTGATAAATCTGCATCTCCAGGTTAAACAGTGTCCCCAGAGATGCGACCTTGCAGTGCAAGGAATTGCAAGCAGTAAGGAGTTTTTTCCTATTTCAATTTTAAAATAAAATTTCGTATCATTTTAGCTTTTAAAAAAGAGTATATGCGTCAATTTTTCGTCATCTTAAGGACGTCATAATGACGTCATTAACGGGACGTCTTTTGTCTGTAACTTAGGGAGGTCAATTTAACGTCATTTTGTCGTCATCTTATGACGCCTTTGCTGACAAAATGTGACCAAAAATGACTTAAAAGAGACGTCAATAAGACGCAGTGGCGCATTTACCAAAAGGCTGAGTAGGCTGAAGCCTATGGCGGCATTTCTTGGGGGGCGGCAGACGTTCTTTTGGGGGCGGCAGATTATGTGTTATGAATAATTTTGTTGGATTTCGAATTCAATTTTATACCTATAATTAAAAGAAATGGAAGTGAGCATTTTTTTGCTCTTCAAAAATATTTCTGAAGGGAAAAAGAAGAAGAAAGGGGCGGCGAAAATAAAATAGCCTATGGGCGGCAAACATGTAAGTGTGCCTCTGATAAGACGTCAGCTTGCTGCTTGGGCTTAAGTGTTGGATTTATTAAAAAGTATAAGATATTTTTTGTAGAGCGTTTAATTTTCTACAAAAAACTTTTTAGATCTGTGCTGCATATGCAAAACTTTAATGAGACGGATTTTTCTGGAGGTGCCAAGGAACCAATTTGTCAGTGTAAGAAGTAAAAATAAAAATAGTCGATTTTTTTGAACCACCCTAATAGACACCTTTGAAATCTTAAAGTCGTTGTGAATAATCATCTTCAAATAATTGGACTATATCAATATTTTAAATAAACTGTCTTTTGATATTAATTTTCTATGCATATGTTTGTAAAACTATAAATCATTTCTCTACATACATAGATACAAAGTGGCACAAAACACCTATTTTGTTTGTGGTTTGTGCGAGATACCGCAGGTGGCGCCATCTAGAGTTACAATAAAATTGATAGCAAACTCTAATTTCTCACACACTCACAAAACCCCCTTTAGCCAAATATTTTGACAATACCCATCACTAACACAATTATTTATAAAAAACCAAAACCAGAACAAATTTTTAACACCCTGTATCTCCGAAATCGTCTACTTTAGGACAGGTAAGTTGGGCTAAATCGTCATATATTAGCCTCAGGAATTTGTGGTAGAATTTTTTCTGCACCTTTTAAAAGATAATTTATTTTATTGCAGAAACAAGTAAAGTGCAAAAAATAATTATTAATAAAAACAAAATAAGAGTATTACAGTGTTATTACAAATAACATTTGTTTTAAAAAGTTATTAAGTACTATTCAATTTTTTAGGTCAAAATCTTTAAAAATTTTAAAGATAGGAAGTTTTCTGTCATTTACCAAAAATTTAATTAAGTGCACTTAGCAGGTTTCTGAAAAAAACGATTTATTTATAAACATGCATTTTACACAGGCAATATATTTTAATTGGTATATCCTATAAATCAAAAAACAACAAAATTGTTTTTCTCCATTAAATTAATGTAAAATTAAGCATAAATATTATTGTGTTTATTTCAAAATCCTTAAAGAAATGCGCAAAATTAATTTCTATATTGAAGATATGCTCTATATTGGTTAGGCGGATTCATTTATTGGATGGTCTTTTTGTTAGGTACACGCCTGGAAAGAATGGGACCGCTTCGGTCCTGGTTAGAACCAAACTAAACATAAACACTATACTTGAGCTACTAACTTTTTGTGTCAAAACAACATATTTTCAATACAACACTGATTTTTATAAACAAACTTCCGGCATGGCTATGGGTTCACCTTTATCACCTTTATTAAGTAATATTTTTATGGAAAATTTTGAGTCAAATTTTGTAGAATTATCAGTATAAACCTTTAGTTTGGTGGAGATATATAGATGATATTTTTTCTATATACCAACATGATGAACACTGTTTAAATAATTTTTTAACACACATTCATACACAAGAACCAACTATTAGGTTTACTTTAGAAAAAGAAAACAACTCACAACTACCTTTTCTTGACATTTTAATAAAAAATGATTTAAATAATTTCGAAACAAAAATTTACAGAAAACCTACACATACAAATAGATACTTAAACTTTAACTCAAATCACCCCATAATGGTTAAAAAGGGAGTTGTAAAAAGTCTATTTGATAGAATTAAAGTCATTTGTTCTAATCAAAATATAAACAATGAAAAAGATTATTTAAAAGATATTTTAATTCAAAATAATTATCCTCTTGATTTTATAAATAATTATTTCCATGAATTTGAAAATCCAAATATAAGACAAAATCAAAATAGACCTATTACAAATTTATTTTTACCATACATTCCTGGACTATCAAATAAAATTCAACGAATAGGAAATTAATTTAATATTCGCACAATTTTTAAAATACAAAACACCATTAGATCTCAATTAACAAAAACAAAACCATACAACTTAAATGAAAATACAAAAAATGTTATTTATAAAATACCTTGCGAATGCAATAAGTTTTAAATAGGTAAAACTTGTAGACCATTAGCTAAAAGCATAAAAGAACACAGATCATACATTAAAAACACAGAATTTCATAAATCAAAAATCTGCCAACACGCATTTGAAAACAATCATAGAATAAACTGGGATGCTTCGAGTATTTTAGCAAAGGAAACTTGTTCTAAAAAACGCAAAATCAAAGAAATTGCGTATGATATTATTAAATAAAGATAATTGTGTAGCATCAATTTCAGTTAATTTAAATAACACTTGGTTGCCTTTGCTCGATACTGAAGTATCTTCAGGAAAGCTAAAAATCAATTAACTCATTACCTTTTTTGTCTTACAAGTAATAAATACACCAGTTACTTATGTCACTCATGACACATATGTCAGACTTTCTTAGTTTGCGATTTTAAAAGCATAAAATTCAATCACTTCTAATTTAAATATTAGTTAATTTTTTATTTTTATTTTTTAACTTTATTTTTAACTTGACAACGGTGGCAGACTTGCCACCGAAACGTTGTTTTTAATTAGAATTTTTGGGTTTTTGAGGGGTTTTTCTTTTATTTTGTTTCAGGCGACCGGCTAGTTCATAGGGGTCAATAGGGCTGAACAGGGTCAGCTCGTATACCCCAGGACCAGGACCGAAGCGGTCCCATTCTTTCCAGGCGTGTACTTAACAAAAAGACCATCCATTAAATTCTATTATTCCACTAAAACCAGTGTTAAGTTAAAATACTTTCTGGTTAACGGTTTCAGCAAAATATTTATATCCTGGAAAGTTCCGGGCTTCTCTAAGGGAACAGAAGAAAACCACGTGTCTTATCGTAAAATTGAAATGTATACTAAGGTTGTTTATACAGTTCGAAATTAATTTTTTATACATTTTTTATAACGTTAAATTTATTATTATTGCAATTCCTGTTCTTCTTAAATAACTTTTAAACCTAATTTCTACTTACTTCAAACGGCCATGAACCATAAATTAAGTCAAAGGAAAAAGACCTGTAAGCTGATAAGCTTGTTTAGCAAAATTCATTCGTATTTTCTGCCTTAATTTTGCATAAAGAGATCATGCACTTTGTAAGAAAGGATATTTCGTACTTGGATCATTTCCAAAATGTTTTAAAATAATTCGGTAGGCAAAGCTATACGGGGGCAGTGCGATTTTTGCATATTTATCTCAGAAATTAAAATAACAAAGAAAAAGAGTAAGTACAAAGGGGGCTAGTAATAAATTAAATTTTAATATTTAAAAAGTTTAGAAATACTACTCTTAATTTGTAAATTATAAACGATTTTCTAAAAGACTGTGACTTGATTGAAAAGATACTGTGTCTTACTTACATTTAAAAAAATGTAGTAAATTTTAATTTTACGTATTTTAAACTGACAAACTGGTCTTTAAAAACTAAGTTCTCTTTTAAATAATATCAAATCGTAGCTGTTAACATATAGGTACAGTGCATCCCATTTAATTCGACCTACTCCCTACAATTTGGTTACATGAGGAAACAGAATATTTTTATTTTTTAATCTAGAGTGTTACGAATGCAAATGCGAAGTTCTTGTATTCGAAATATCATTTTTTATTAAAATTATCAAAAATATACCGGGTATCTCATTTTTAATAAGAAAGTTGAGTTCGTTTCAGGCTATACCGCAAGTACGCTTATCGACATAAAATTCGGGACAACTAAAATTTAGATCAAATTTAATGTTTGATAACTTTTTCTTCCATAGTCCGATTTCAATCTTTTTTTTTTTTAAATGTAGATAATTGTTTCGTATTTAATTAATTTTATTCAATTTTTAAAAATACAGTTTGCATCTTGAATTATACAAGAAAATGAAAAAGTATATTTTTTCTCTTAAGTTTGTAACACTCTGTAGAGTAATTTTGCAATGTAAATTACACTAGATATGCTTTTTGCAGAATTTGATTCATTTTTAACATTTTACCCTTTTAGTCATCTCGGTATCGTATTCGGTTTAAGAGATATGAATTTCTGAAATAAATATTACACTTTTTGCAACAATTATTGAAAACACTCTTTGATCAAGTCTATTTTTAATGGAAACATAAAAATATGGGTTTTAATAGTTAGTACCTCGTGATACCTTCTCTAGCTCCTATAATAGCTACTAAACGTCGATTAATTCCTCTAATTATCCTTTGGCCACTATAAATTGATAATGAATACCTAGTAAGTAACTCCGGTTACTGTAGTTTTAAACCAATAAAATACATTTTTTAATGTGGTAACTAGGGTTACTGACTTTGACCAATGAAATACATTTTTTGGTCAGGTGTTTTTCTTAATTTATAGTGAACAAAGTATAGAGTTTTGGATATCCTCTTGTGGAATTGTTCTTTCAGAGCATTTCGAAGCTGTTGGGGAGTGAATAACTAGCCTCGGCGTTTCCTGATTCGTCTACCTAACATGTCCCATACATGTTCTATCGGATTAATGTCAGGAATACGAGCGGGCCAACGCATAACATTTATACCAACCTCTTCCAAATATCGGTCCACTATTCTGGCAGTATGTAGACGAGCATTGTCATGCATGAATACGAATTCGTTGCCGATAAATTGTACAAAAACAACTACATGTTCTTCCAGAATTTCTTCAATGTACCTTCGGACAGTTAAAGTTCCTCTGTCAATAAAAACAAGTTCTGTTCGAGCGTCAAATGAAATGCCGCCCCACATCATAATCGATCCGCCACCAAAGCTAACCCTTTCGCTAAAATTACATTGGCGAATCTCTTCCCTTGTTGTCTCCAAACTCTTTTTCGTTCATCAGGAGACCTCAGGCAAAATCTGGACTCGTCTGAAAATAAAAGTTGCCTCCACTCTTGAAGGTTCCAGTTAATATGTTCTTGCGAAAAAGAAGTCTATTAATTCGACGCTGTCTGAGGAGCTCTGGTCCAGTTGCTGGTCTTCTGGCCCGTAATTGACTTCATTAGTCTTCTTCTTACTGTAATTTCATTGACAGCAACTTGACGAACTCTTGGAGTTCATTTTTTATCACTACTGCACTGGTATGCCGATCTCTTAAAACTGAGATTCTAATGAAGCGATCATCAAAGGCGAAGTAGCACGATTTCTTCCAGATCCAGGTTTTCTACCATAACTTCCAGTATCACGAAACCTTGCAACGGTTGTTTCCACGCTAGATTTTGTAAAACCTAGCATATCCGCTACTTGTCTATAGGAATAACCAACCTCATGAAGAGCAACGGCTCTAGCTGAATCTTCGGATGACAATGGCATCGTTAAATAAAAAATATACTCAGAATTCACTTACAAAACGTATTTAAATGCTCGAAATGTCTGATAAAACCATTTGACAAATGCAGAATACGTTTCCAAGAAAAACTAAACATTCCAAAAAATCACCAGTGTTTTCAATAATTGTTGCAAAAAGTGTAATGTTTATTTCAAAAATCATACTCCTAAACCGAATACGATACCGAGATGAATAAAATGGTGTAAAATGTTAAAAATGAATCAAATTCTGCAAAAAGCATATCTAGTGTAATTTACGTTGCAAAATTACTCTACAGAGTGTTACAAATTTAAGAGAAAAAATATACTTTTTCATTTTCTTGTATATTTCAAGATGCAAACTGTATTTTTAAAAATTGAATAAAATTAATTAAAAACGAAACAATTATCTACATTTTGAAAAAAAAAGATTGAAATCGGACTATGGAAGAAAAAGTTATCAAACATTAAATTTGATCTAAATTTTGGTTGTCCCGAATTTTATGTCGGTGAGTGTATAAGAAAACAACTAAATTCTTACAACAATGCATATTAATGTACCTACGTACCAAATTTTATTTTGATATTTTAAACAATAAAAAAGTTATAGGGATTAGCCACCGGCTAGAGAGCCCTTGGTACTAAGGGTAAATTTTCTCGTAAACTACTAAACCGACTATGAAAAACTATAGTCTGTTGAAAAGAGAATTTGAAGTCCTTTACGATTAGGTACCATTTGACCTTCTTCTGTTTTCCTCTAACGTCTTTCAGGATTTTTTTATAAGTATAGAAATACCGGAATTATACAGGGTAGCTCGTTTTATTTGGAATGCACTCAGTGTCACAACTATAGCCCCTGGTCTTTGGGGGACTTACGCCTCAGTTTACTAGAGTATATTTTCAGAAAACTAATTGCACCACTGAATGCACTGTGTATAGACGATACCACTAGCTTTTAAATTTACAATTTTACTAGTTTCCATTTTGCTGATATGGTAATACCATAGGGTAATACCAACGTCAATCTTGCAAATTAAATGTAACCCCTCGTATAATGAACAGACACTAGAAGAAATTTCTTTCTTCCGCAAACAAAAATAACTAAAAACCACTGTTTCTTAAAATATATGCTTTTTAGTTAGCCATCTGGCAGGTTTTTTTTACTGTCACATAAAGCCTTCATTAAAGATTGTCAATTTATGAAAAAAATGCTAATTACCAAATTTTCTTAGAATTCAAAGTAAAAGATTTTTACTCGAAAAGTGTTATTTTAAAAATCTTGTGATCGAGACATGAAAACTTGCGCTACGGAGAGTGATACTGAAAAATCGCGAGTATAAATAGAAACTTCGTAATTTTCAGACGTAGTTTGACGTAGACAACCAAGAGTGAAAAGTGCCAGTGGGTTTTGCTTGAGTTTTAGTCAAGTTTAAAGTTTTGCATTGTTTTCAATTGTGTTTACAAGGGAAATAAAAACTGTTTTTGGGGGAAAAATATATATTTTCTGAGAGTTATATTAAAGTGTTTTAGTGGCTGAGAGTTAAAAAGAAAGGTGAGCAGGAAAAATAGATTTGCAAGTGTAGCTTATATAATTTTAATGATAAATTAGACAGGTGTAATCCACAGGTTTGCGTCTTGTGATATTAATAAATTATTATTTATTTATACGGTCACCATAATAAAATAATATTATAGTCGAGGGCAATGAAGCAAAAAGTTCGGATTTTTTTTTACAAGACGGATCAAAATGCGTTTTTTTGCTTTCACTTTAAATAAAGATTTGTAAAATTTGTACCCTATACAAAACCGGAAGTTACATTACCACAGCCAAAAATGTATGAAAGAAATGTTTTTTTCCGAGACACCCTTTGGAAAATTTAATAACTTTGTAAAAAGAGTCAGAACTGGCCCAAGTCAGGTACTCGAGGGTATTTGAGGTAGTTAATGACGATTATGATGTTTAAATTGACCCTCTGGATACCTGGAGGCCAGGAACGCCGACCAACGTCATCTCCGTGAGATTTTCTCAAAATTAATTTGGGGAAGAAGAAAAATCGTCGCACGGGGTTTTTAAGTCGCTGCATTTAAATAGAGCATCTGCGAACACCTCACGGACACCTGGTGCACCCTAATCTGAACGCGGACGTCATCTTCGACAATTTTCCGGACAAGAATGCCAAAAACGGGCCGAAAATCATTGTGGGGACGTTTTGTGGGGCGCTGACACGTCGAAAACGTCCCCTGAACACCTGGTGCACCGGAACCTAACCCTGAACATCTCTCGTGACAGAATCAAAAAGATGAACCAAAAATCGTTATGGGGTTTTTTGGGGCGTTTAATCAAAATTTCACCTTGAAAACGATCCACCGAGCACCTGGTGCACCGCAACCTGGCCCTTAACGTCTTCTTCGAGGGTTTTCAGACACACAAGTATAACTGTGTGGAATTGTTGATTTTAGTTTTACTATGCATGGAGAAAAGAAATAAAATCAATAGATTTTGGTCACTTTCTTGCGATTGGGTCTGTAAAACCCTTGGAGACGACATTCAGAGTCAAGTTGCGGTGAACCAGGTGCTTGGGTGATCGTTTTTGATGTACAGTTTTGATGAAGCCCTTTAAAAACCCCACATTACGATTTTTGATTTGTCTTTTTCAATTCTGTCACCTAAAGCCAAGGAGATGACTTTTAGGGCTAGGTACCGTTTCACTAGGTGTTCGGAAGGGGTCGTTTTCAACATGAAATTTAGATACAGGGTCTTACAAAATACCTCCACAATGATTTTTACTTTTGTCACAAAAATTCTCGAAGATGACATTTGTTGGAGTTGCTGAACTCTAGGTGTTCGAAGGGTCAATTTGAACATCATAATCGTAATCAACGACCTCAAAAACTCCCGGATACCCGACCTGGGAGAGTTGTGACTCTTATTTACAAAGGCATCTAAAAAAGCATTTCATTGATATATTTTTGCCTGCAGCAAAACAACTTCCGGTTTATATAAAGCCACGTACAGACTTGGATACAATCGGCGAAAACATTTGTTGGCCGACTGTATCTTGAATGTTGCACATCGGTCGGCCGACTTGTTGCAAACACCATGGCAACATCGGTGGGCGTTTTCATCCAGGAAATCGGCAATTCGCCTGTTTTCCATTTAGTATGGAAAACTTCCGCATGTTTGTACAAGCTTTAAAACTAGTGTGGACGCGAAACATTGTATCTGCAAATGTTGGCCAACTTTGTTGCTGAAATTTTTTTGAACAAGATACAATAGGCCGACAATGTTGTCCCCATTGTATCCAAGTCTGTACATGGCTTAAGACTAAAATTAGGTACATATTTTACAAATAATTTTTGTAATCGAATGCAAAAAACCGCTTTCCAACCGGTTCTGTTCTAAAAATTCCGAACTTTTTCCCGTTTTATTGCTTCATAACCTCGACTATTACCCAAATTATAATAAAGGAAAATTGTTTTTTTTATTATTTAAAAAACAAACAAAAAAATGCACTGCTTTTTATTTTAAAAATGCTTACCGCCCCCGATATTTTTGGGCTTTTATATCTATTAGTTTTAAAACACTAGAGGTGGATTCTATACCAATTGCCACTGAATAGATTGTTTGTGGATCTTCTGTATGCTTAAAGAACCTTATCCAGACTTAGCCAAACTCCACAGACTCAAAACTGGCAAATTTGGCTACTGTAAATTTCGCTTCTTTGGGTTCGTTCATACAGAGCTTTGCAAACTTTGGTATCTTTAAAGATTTGCAGCAGCACAATAAGAATTCCGCAGTTTCTTTTTCTTCCTGGGGAAAGGTCCATTTTTGTTTTAAGGTGCTTTTTAGTTTTACTGTACCTACTGTGATTTTTACTACCTTTAGGTTGTGATTTAGGATGTCCTTTGTAAGCTTAGGTGAGTATTCCTTTATAAACTTTTTCGCCTGCTGC
The DNA here is from genome assembly GCA_014170235.1 of Listronotus bonariensis. Taxonomy (NCBI): domain Eukaryota; kingdom Metazoa; phylum Arthropoda; class Insecta; order Coleoptera; family Curculionidae; genus Listronotus; species Listronotus bonariensis. The sequence goes on along the minus strand of JACEGR010002741.1, from coordinate 99,797 downwards.
TGACCTGGGGTTCTTATTCACCAATCTAAAAACTTCCACAAAATTCATAATATAATGGATGATCTAACTTGACATGACGAAATTCCACAGAAGGGCTGAGAACGTCTCATTGCTTCTTTGCCAGTTAAGACATTCTTCATTGCCATGGTGGTCCTCAAGTTTGTTGTACACATACAACATCTCCTCAAGGGCAAATACACAGCGCGCCACTTTAGAGATGATCTGACGTGAGCTGTTAGGCCCAATAGTGGGTTGGTTGTCCAAGAAAATATATCTCTATGGGGTTTATACCAATCATGCATATATTTTTAAAATAAAAATAAAATATAAGAATCTCAAGTGTATTTTAAATACAAAAAAACTGAATTACTTTTTCCATTTTGTATTAAAGTATCGAGTGAATAAATTGTTTATGCTTTTTCGTTTATATTCAAATACAAAAGATCGACTTTGCGTTAGAGAGTCCAATGCTTTGAAATTAATTTTCCATTATACCGCTTCTTCAGTTGAACAATTTGCTGGGAAAAGTCAAGAAAAATTCCAAATGAGACCTACAACAAGGCAATTTATACAAAACTAAACTCTTGGAGGTTTAATGAATTCTTTAACTTTTTGAATCTTTGTGACAGCTCATTACCGAAGTACCGTGGATGTCGGATTACTGGGTGTTTAATCTATCTTTTCTTCTATTCCATCAACGTTGTCCAAGCATTGAACGTGCAGTTTTTGTATTTTACACCACCTTTTGAGACAACGCGGTAACCAAAGTAAATATTATGATAGAAAATTCATCTGCTCAACGACTTTATTATTTGTCTTATTAATACCTCAGGTTGATTAAAAGATTAGGTGCGATCTGGTAGCTAGGACTTACCGAATTATTTTTTACTCTTTAGTACAATAAACTGTTTAACATAAAAAAATACGTAATTTATTTTTAAGTGTTTAGTTTTGTTGTTTACTATAAATAACCAGAATCAACCAACGATAATAAATTTTAATTTTTTCATAATGAGCCCTATTTTACAAATCAAGTTCTTTTATTTGATACGCGTATTGAGGTTGTAGGAAGTAATATGTATAAGGAAGGGGGTCAAATTCCAATATATATATATATATATATATATATATATATATATATATATATATATATATATATATATATATATATATATATATATATATAAATTTTATGACATCTCACGAAGGCTTATGCCTGAAGTGTAACATGAGGTGACTGTCGGGTTACTGGATGTTTAAATTGTTTAACCCATATTTGAGTTCCGTCAACGTTGTATGTTTCTTGTCCTATTGTGAAATCAAAGAGTGTATTAAATGGTTTCCTAAAACATCTGTTGTCATCGGAAAAACCAAACATGTTCTTCAAATATTACCTGTGTAAAATCTTGATTAAATATTGGAAATGACCGCAGTGTGTTAATGCCATTGCCAAAACTATTAATAAAATCCACATCATACAAAAAGATCAGTGATCTCAAATGGTATTTTTAAAATTAATATCCCGTCTATACAGTGTGTCTACGTAAGTTGGCGTCATATGGAAAACTTTTTTATTATTATTTTACGAAAAAAGTTATACCTTATAAAAAGTCTTGCATGGCCCAAAACCTAATAAGCAACCATCAGATATTAAATTTTATCAGTCATCTACGATGTTTGGTCAAAAATAAAATACCTGTATTTCTGCTAATATCGAAAATTGTTAGAAAGAAAAGATTTTTAGAATTAAAAATTACTTTTAAATATGCAATTTTGTTTATTCACAAAATGTTTTTTTAGGATTTTTTAATGATTTTATCTGTGAAAATTTAGGTTTGTACATTAGTGAAATACATTTCATGATTATGAACTTTATAGGACAATTTTAAATAACGTTTTTAAATTTAGTGTTACCAAAATAAGAAGAATGTACAGTGCACTAAGGTACAAACTCATATTTTCTCGACGTTAGCAGAAAAAAAGTTACGATATTTTTTTCTAAATTAACAAAATTACATATTTTAAAGTAATTTCTATTTCCAAACATGTTTTACTCTTAAGAAAAACTTACATTTTTGGCCAAACCTCGTAGATGACTGACACAATTTGATATTCGATGATTGTGTTTTAGCTTTTGGACCATGCAGAACTTTTTATAAGAAATCACTTTTTTCGTAAAATGACTAATGAAAAAAGTTTCCCATATGACGCCAACTTACGTTGACACACTGTAGATGTGTATTTACGTATATTGAATGTAAGAATGTTCTTTCAAAGGATTTATACCTAACCTAAAGTGGATAACATGTCGCGTCATTATTTTTCTAAAAGATAGAAATTGTACTCACAAGAAAATCGGAGTTGAAGATTTACGAAGATATTATCATTGGGCGCGTGTAGGCGCAACTTCGAATGTGATGTCGTTCGCAATTAACCAATTAAAACACATTCCGCAAATCGCATTTCGTAGGTATATGAACTAAACTTTACGCGAACCAGCCGGCGTTCGATAGGCCAAATTTGGGCCATTGGAAGCGGAATCTCATCCGCGTAGCGTATGTCTATCTGTGGTCTTTTTAACCGACTATAAAAACGAGGAGATTCTCAATTCGCCTGTATGTTTTTCGTGTGTACATTACGCGATTACTCCGGCGTTTGTGGACCGATTTAAAAATTATTTTTATATCTGAAAGAGTGTCAGTCCGTGGTGGTTCTATAAAAACCAAGTCACGGATCACGAGAGAGAAAGGTAGTAGACCTATTTATTCTCTCTGCCGTACGTTGTTTATGCGGCAAAGCTGCCTCTGGGTAGGGATACGCTCGCATAATAAAGAGAGAGCATTCAGAATCGACAACCTTCGGGCAAAATTAACCTTTTTACCGTACAAAAAGAGGTACTAGTAGTGTTTTTAGACTACAGTAAAAATCTCAAGCACGTGTAATTTGATTGGTTGAAAGCGCTACAGACGGTCGTTCAACTCTCACATTGGGGGAGTCAGAGTTGGGCAGAATACTGAATTTCGGTATTCGAATACGAATACGAATACCGGAAAAGAAAGTATTCGAATACCGAATATTTGAATATAGATAGATAGATAGATAGATAACCGTTTATTTATTCCTTATAAACAAAAAAGTTTACAAATAGGCCCTTTAAAAAGGCATGGAACAATGTCATAAATTACAAAAACTTAGTATTTTAAACATAACATTAATAATTACTATAATTATTAGAAATAACACTACTTTAAACAAAAAACTTTAAAACCTGATAATTTATTAACCATTAATATTACCATATACTATTAAAAAGACTTACAAGACAATATTTTTTTCCCTATTTATCAATCATATTATCCTTATTTACATCATAAAATTCTCTTATTGTATAAAATGCGTTTTTACTCAAAAAGTCTTTAAAACATCTTTAAGACTATTTTTTGGCAAATTTCTAACTACTGTAGGAATTGAATTAAAAATCTTTACAATGGAGAATTCAACATTTCTTTGCAAATAACTAAAGCTACATCTATCTAGAATAAGATTTGATTTATTTCTAGTCTGATACTCATGCCTTAACTGAGAATTTTCAAATAAATCTGCATTATCAACAACAAACAATACAGAATCTAATATATACATACTAATAACAGTCAGAATGTTATTCTCCATGAATATCCTTCTACAACTTTCCTGCGGTTTCATACCATAAATACAGCGCAAACACCTTTTTTGTAGTAACAGTACTCTTTGCATATCATATGAATTTCCCCATATAATTATACCATATCTTAACTTAGACTGCACAAAAGCGTGATAGGCCTGCATAGCCACATCTGTACCAACCCTTTCCGCAATGATCCTTAAAGCATAACAGTACTTAGCAATCTTAGTGGCTACACCCTCAACGTGCACTCTCCAGTCCAACCTCCTGTCAACGTCAATTCCCAAAAAATGATATGCTTTCAGTTGATTTTATTATTTTATCATTATACAAGAAATTAAAATAATTAGTCACCCTGTTACAAAAACAGAATGCACTGAGTTTTGACACATTCAAGAGCAGGTTGTTGGACAGAAAATACTCCTCAAGAGCATCCACCACTGTCCCCACCTTTACCAACAATAATTCCATGCTATCCTCACTAAAAATAAGGGTAGTATCATCAGCATACAGTACAGTCCGCTCTCCTGATACGTCCGGCAGTTCATTTGTATATAAAATATATAATAATGGTCCCAGAATGGAGCCCTCTGTGGAACCTTGGAAAAAAAAAAGTGTTTTCTTGAATACATGAATACCCGGGATCGTAATTTGAATACTGGAAACGAAAAGATTCGAATACTAAACAAAACATGACAAAATTGAAGACAAAAAAAAGGTCCTTACCTCTTTTTTCCTATTTTCCTTCCCTTTGTTATTCAAATCATGACAATTTTAGTATTCGAATACTGCTTACCACTTTTCGGTATTCGAATACTAGAAACATCGGTATTCGAATACTTCTACAGTATTTGAATACAGAATCCCGAATACTGAGCAAAATAGTATTCTGCCGAATACCGAATACCAAACACACAAATGTATTCGAATACTATTCAAATACCGCAAAATGTATTCTGAATACTATTCAGAATACTGAGTATTCTGAATTCTATTCAACTCTGGGGGGTCATGGTTGGTTAAATCTTGTTTTTTTTTAATTCGCGTTTTAGTTCGTTTTAAACCAATTAAATTACGTGTGCTTGTGCTTTTACTGTGGTCGGTGTTTTTAAGTGTATGTTTACCTATTTAATAGTAGCATTAATAAACCTAAAATCGAAAAATAGACAGTTAAAAAAAAATTAACCTAATTTAAAACAATAATTATATTGAGTAAAAAAGTAAAAATAAGTCGGGTAATAACATATTCGCTAAAGTACTCAATGCTGATCGTAATCGCCTAAACTCAACTTTAAATCTCGATTCAAAGCGGTTCAAAAAACACAAAAAAATTACTCTTTTGTCAAAAAATATGCCTCTAAATAGGTCGCGTCCGCTGCACAGATAATTTTTTTTTTTTGCCGGTGGAACTAGGCTAATTAAAAATAATGTACTCATGTGAATTTTAATAATTTCAAACATTTACCAACCACTACTTGTTGATTGGCTGAATTAACTGATTGTGTTTGTAGCTGTTTATATTTATATTAAAGGACAATAATAGACCAAAAGTTTGGACTTAACACGCATTAGATTTACACTTTGTTGACGTTAGTTGTCACTTACGAAATACTAATATAAACTGCGTACAGGATTACTTAAAGACGGGGAAACATTTATAATTACTTTAAATTAATCAACAGTGATCATTGCTGGCAGATATTAGTTGCCTCAGCTATTAATTCTTTTATTTATTTTTTTATAAAAAATGTTTGATTTGGTTTCCTACGATCATCGTTTATTTTTAACAAAAATATATGTAAGTATTATTTTTATAGCAAGACCGAAATGCATTTTATTATGTATCGTTACTTTTTTATTTTATAATTTAAACTGAAAATTTTTCATACGCATTATAATAATTCTGTAGTCACTGGAAAAGTATACAAAAGAAACCAATGAATAAAATGTTCCATTGGTAAAATGTCAATTCTGTATCATGTCTTTTTAGTATTTGATTTAAATAATTTTCTGCTTTTTTTCTTTTTTAGTGCAAAAAATACAGGGTGTTTTACAACTTTGAGGACTAATTTTACAATAAAAATGTGAAAAAAACTTCATTTGAACATATATCCTAAACGTCTTAGTTTTTGAAATTGAAATATTTAATACAAATTCAATTTTCTTTTTAAATATACAGGGTGTATCATTTAAAAAACCTACTTGACAATAAAAATTCCGTTTTTAAGACACCTTGTTTATTTACTGGTAGTGTCATTAAAAGAGTGTATCCAAATGAACATTTCTTGTATTAGGTTCATCTCTGTATCTTGCTACAGGTGCAAAGTTACTCTACTGTGAAAGTAGAGTTGAAACACCCTGTATATTGAAATAGTTTCAAATATCTTCTTGTATGGGTTCACGCCCTACAATGAAAAAAGACTTTGGGGGACCTCCTCACCTCCTCCCTCTTACTTTTTTTATTTTCAGGCGTACAAGAGAACAATTAATTTTTACCAGTGTCGTCCATGGATGGTTTAAATTAAATATTTTTTAATAAGAAAAATTGTTAGCCACTGCATTTTTCTAAAATAAAAATAATTTTTAAAATTTCCATAAGGTTTGGAACATATTTGAACGTCTGCTCGACTTTTTTATTTGATGAACAGTTTTGGCGCAAATAAGTAAAAACCATTTACTCGGCATGGTTATTTCGTAACGATAATATAAAATTTTACAGTTAAAAATAACCGTTAATATCTCTTCTTTAATTAGATTGGGGATTTGACCATGACAAGAAATGGATTTTATTTATTTACGCGCAGACCGTGCATCAAATAAAAAAACCGAAGAAATTAAATTTGTGTCAAACTAAATGGGAATTTTAAGAAATGTTTTTATTTAAAAAGTGCAGTGGCGTACCATTATTTTCGTAAAAAATATTTACCTTAAACCCTTCATGAACGACACTGATAAAAATGTATTTTTCTTGTATGCAAAAAATTTCTCTTAGTGCATATAAGGCGTCAACCATTATTTTTAATTTCTAATGGTATAAAGTTAGATTAGATCAATGTTTAACGGCCTGTAGTTTAAAAACTAAGACGTTTAGGACATATGTTCATGTAAAGTTTTTTCATATTTTTTATTGTAGGATAAGCCCTTAAAAGTTTGTCGAATAAGTTGTGAAACACCCTGTAAAACTTTTTCAATAAATAATATTCAAAAGAGATTAAATATTTTATTTAGGATAAATACAGATGTTTCGATAGCGCTTATGAATAACTTCTTTGACAAGTTGCCATATTAATTAAAGGTAGTGATAATTTAAAAATATATTTTTCGAAAGTGTATGAATGTATCAAAAATAAGTATTACCTGTAGGACACCCACACCTGTTTAGCCTGATTAAACCAATATTTTTAAGTGTGGTAGTACAGAGTGGGTATTGATAAAATTGATGAAGTTGGGACGGACGTAATATTTTTGTTTGTTTATGTAATATACCTACGTACCAAATTTTCTTTTGATATTTTAAACAATAAATAAAGTTAAAGGGGTCAGCAACCGACGGTATTCAGGGTGAATTATCTTGAAAACTGCTAAACCGATTTAAAAAACTAAAGAGTGTTAAAAATAGAATTTGAAACCGTTTAAGATGAGGTATCACATGGTTCCCTTTACCATTTAAAATTTGTAACATTAATGTGGGGAGGGAATAACCTTAAACAAGTAAATTTTGACACAAAAATGTGCCCCTTAAAAATAAAAAAAATACATGTTTAAAGATTTTCTGCAAGCTTGCAAATGCAAATGGTGGACTTAGTTATACGGCCTGGCCACTGATCTCGATGGATTGTCAATGTTATGACCTACGCAAAACAAAAGTTACATTTCATTGGCGATAAAACTGGGTTTGTGCGCAAGCAAATCGAGGGTGAACGCGCCTGGCGCCAAACAGACTATCCGCATTATCGGAAAGAATTTGTCGACGACGTCATGGTTTTCTGTTCGGAGTACGGTAGCTAATGAGCGTCACGGTCAGACCGCGGACGGTCGGTACGGGGTGCCGGTATTTGTGTTTTGCCACGGCTTTTAAGTGCGCATGTTCGTCCACCCGTCCATTTTATTACTGCGCGAGGTCGTAAAAATCCGAAAAATACTTCTTGCCTCTGCGGATTTAAATGTAGATTATCTATGGGCCTGGCTCGTTTTAATTGAAATGCAATGTATAGATAAATTTAAAAGAACCAAAATACTGAACAAAATAAAAAATGGATCTTATTTTTAATGGCATCAAAAAACCAAAAACTTAATTTAGAAAAAGACCACTTATATGTGTATAAAAATAATTGATTTTTAACATGTGGTTTTTGGTTCATTAACCTGTTTTTGTGGATTGCTAAAAAGATCGGTCGTCTACCGTACTTTCTTTGTTAATTCGGGGTAATTGACTTCTCCAAAATAATATTATGGCCATGCCAAATTTTTACGATTTAATGATTTGTTCTGTCAAAATTTTTTTATGTTTCTGCAGATGTTTAAGTATAAATTCTAATTTTATTTTGGGCATCAAAATTGTCACAAATTAAGATAATTTAATTATTTTTTTACTTACGGTAAATTAAAGTCGAAAAAGAATTTAAGTTTTTTAAAAGATCCTTACATAGTCGACCATGGTTCTTTTCTAATTTTATTCAACTTGACCCTTAAACGACAACATGGAGCAAGATTTGTTTTATTATATTGCTGCTACGCTTAGCTTTGTAGCTTGGCTGTTACTATTACCACAGCAAATAACGTATGCCGCAGAAGTTTATTGCCTGAATTATAGATGTTTGGGGTCGCTGGCGACTGGTGTTGTTGTTTGGGTAATAAAAAACGAAATGTATGTTAAAAAAGAATATTGAAATTAAAAGAAACTAAAAGAGATTAAAAGACGACATGAAGAAAGTTATAAGGATATTGACAACAATAATTATTACTTGAGTGACATTGGAAGTGAATCTGAAGAAGAGAAAGAAGTGGAGACAGTCAAAATAGTGAAAGAACCAACTAAAAATGAATCGTGATGATGAAGTACCTTTAGCACACATCTACAAAAAAGTGTTTTATGGAAGAAGTGAATACAGATGGCACTCTAAACCTTTTTTAACTATACATGGACGGGAAAAAATTGATTTTGCATCTTCTTTAACCTAAAGGGACAAAAACCGAGTAGAAAGCTTGGAAATTTTATTTTGATGCCAACATCTGCCTAAAATTGTTACTTATACAATCAAAATACTACGTAGAAAAAGGATACACTTTTGAAACGCACAAAGATATTCAAGACAGACCAATAAAACAAAATTTGAAAACTTAATGCTTTACGGCACACAAATAATGCTTTAAAGAATATTTATGACAATCTAACGAAGATGCGCAAAAATATTTTTTTCTATACTTAATCATTGGTTCAATTGCAAAACAATCAAGCAAAAGTAATTAAATTGGGTTTTTTGCTGTTTAAAATACTAATAATTCTTTATGAGGTCTTATGCGACCCATGTTGTCGTTTATGTATGAAAAATCTTATGTTGTCGTTTAAGGGTTAAAACCTTTTTAAAAATACAATAATTTGCGTCAATATTCTTAAAATTAAAAAAATACCTACGTCAGTTATTTTAACCTGTTTCTTTCTTGACTTTGGCAAAAAAGCAGCACACGCCTAAAAATCTTAGACAAAAATATCATTTATCCTTTGATAAGGCAAAAGGAAAAATCGTCGACAAACAAAACAGTTTATATTTTGGGATTTTAATGGTTTGTTGGCAAACAGAGCGACCAGCTGTTTAACCTAGCAAAGGTTTCTGGAAAGCTTCGAAAAGTTTTCAGCTAAATTTAATTTTGCAAGGTCAAGGCGTTTTCATTGTTCGATATTAAAATTTCGTAGATATACATAGATTCCTATAGAAAGCCCAAGTTATTGTTTTTATTGTTTATGGACTTGCACTGCAAATAACTTTTTTTTATTATTTTCTATATTTAAACTAGACGACCCGTGTCCACTTCGCTGGCGCTATTAAATTTTCTTAAACTTTTGTTCAATGATAATAAAATATAGCCTATAGCATTCCTGAATAGTGTAGCTTTCTGATTGTGAAGAATTTTCATAATCGGTTTAGTATTTCCGAAAATTAGCCCTTACAAACAAACAATCAAAATTACAAACTTTACCTCTTTATTTATAATATTAGTATAAATGAATATAAAAAAATCTACTAAAAATAGGTAAATTCGTTGCTTTTTTATTCTTATTTATTTTAATATATAAAAATGCAATCTGCTTTCGCAGAGATTCGAACCCGGGCCACCCGCGAGACAGGCAAGCATTCTACTACTGGACCACTGGAGCTTATACACGTAGTTAAAAACTTAACTTTTTTATAACATTAGTATAGATTGATATAGATTTGACATTATTTTTTTCTGAAATGTTTGTTTAATCATTATAAAATATAGCCTATAGCACTCCTAAGTATAGTGTAGCTTTCTATTATTGTGAAATAGTTTTTATGATCGGTTTGGTATATCCGAAGATTAGCCTTTTCTTTTTCTTTTCTCTATCTAAGCAAGCTGTCACGTGCCCACTTCGTTGGGCGTTAATATCTGATCTTTTTGATTAATCATAGTAAAATATAGCCTATAACACTCCTGAATAGTGTAGCTTTCTGATTGTGAAATAAGTTTGATGATAGGTTCCGTACTTCCGAAGATTAGCGGCTACAAACAAACACACGAACAAACAAATTTACAAACTTTACCTCTTTATATAATATTACTATAGATAACACTCCTGAATAGTGTAGCTTTCTGATTGTGAAAGAATTTTTATGATAGGTTCAGTACTACCGAAGATGCTTCAAACAAACACACAAACAAACAAAGTTACAAACTTTACCTCTTTATATTAGTGTAGATAATTAATCTACGCAAGCTGAAAACCACCTAAAAAGTAAAGAACTCTAGGTGTCTTCAAAGAAAATATAAAGGGTTAGGGTGTCTTAAGCACCGATCTCGATGGATTGCCAATTTTATTACCTGCGCGAAACAAAAGTTTCTTTTTATGGGCGAAAAAATCTGTTTGTGCGCTTGGATACCACTCATCCCCGAGGTTTGACGCACAGGCACCAAACAGACTATCCGCATTATCGGAAATAATTTACGACGCCTTGCCTGGGTTTCCTGTTCGGAGTACGGTAGCCAATGATCGTCACATCGTCACGGTCAAACCGCGGACGGTGTGCCGGTGTTTGTATTCTGCCATGGCTTTTAAGTGCGCATGTTCGTGCACCCCCGAGTAATAAAGTAACTTTGTTCTTCCATGGCCTTTTGACTGATCCTGTATACTTAGTTTATGTGCAGTGTAATAGATTTCTAAAAACTCTAAAGTTTTGTATTTAACATTTAACATCGCTAGCTATCTTACTTTAGCAAAAAAACATTATGTGGATGGGTGTCCTCCAGGTCTTAGACCTTTGATAGTCACATGTGTTTAATTAATAACGGAAATTGCAATGTTTTTCTTTATTATACGGCTGGTGTGAAGCTTTTGGCAAACAGTATTAATCTGGATCACGAATCATTAAATTGTAACTCATGTTTTGAATAAATTTTAATCTGTTTTCAGAAATTCAATAAGCGCCAGAAATGCGTCAATAAATTACAGAGGTTGTTTGAAAAGTACAAGAAGAAATAAACTTAAGAATATAACAATACAAAGTAATTCTATTAAAAAATCTTTATACAGAATAAGTCTTAACGTATATCTACAAGGTCATCCAAATTAAGTGCCCGTCATTGATAACTGCGTAATTACTCGAAATATGTAATGTTTAAATTAGCAAACTAGTACCATTTTTTAGGAACTTTAAGACAAAAGATTTTAAAAGATGACAATCCGGTTTTTAAGTTATACACCAAAATAACGTATTTTTTTAATGAAACACCTTGCATATTTTATGATCATTAGAAATATCTTTCAAAAATTAAAAAAGTTAACACGTGATATATCCAATTTTTTATAGTTTCGGAAATATTGCCATTTTCAGGAATTTGATAACGGTAATTTTCCGCGGTTATGGAAAACTATCGTTCTTGGCGCGTTTGTAGAAATATCTCGGGCGCCACCCTTAGTTATTTAAAGTGGTAAAGGGTCCACTATACCGCGAGGTAGCTTTTAGACAGTGGAGAAAGGTTCTCCAAGGTTCTATAGGGAGTAACACAAATAAAACTCGCAATTTTAAAAAGAACAAAGAGAATAGATATATTGAGGTCGTGTTTATTACATACAAACCTAGTTCTTAAATTTAATTCCTAAATCTAAATAAAACCCAACCTGGTAATGCGCGTCGTTTGTCCTGTTTAAAATCTAAACCACCCCTAATGATTTGGTCGCGGAGTCGTAAATATATCGGTTATTACTCGACGGAAAGTGGGGAACGGGTAGGAAAATTTCACCAAGGACCTAACAGATAATGACAGCTGTTTATCAGGCTTCTTGCTTTCTCCGATGGTCAGGTGCGTGAAAACTACGAACGGATACTAGCCGGGAGAGCGCACACACTAGTATCGAAAAGGACGAGAGGGTCTATGGGGTGAGTCGCCAGCATAGACCCGAACCAGGTATCAACCGGGAGCCCACTACACGTTGATACCGGACAAAAGCAATTGACGAAAAAAAGTATGGATACTAGCCGGGAGAGCGCACACACTAGTATCGAAAATGGCGAGAGGATCTATGGGGTGAGTCGCCAGCATAGACCCGAACCAGGTATCAACCGGGAGCCCACTACACGTTGATACCGGACAAAAGCAATTTACGGAGAACAGTATGGATGGATACTAGCCGGGAGAGCACACACACTAGTATCGAAAATGACGAGAGGATCTATGGGGTGAGTCGCCAGCATAGACCCGAACCAGGTATCAACCGGGAGCCCACTACACGTTGATACCGGACAAACAGTATAAAGACTCTGCCACCCTGGTAGTTTCTCCACGCACCCTGCACCTGCAAAAGCAAGTCGCCCTGTAATAAAAAGGTTAGTATGCTTACTGTCTCTGGCTGGTCCCGTTCGCTGCTCTGCTGTCGACTAGTCGGTCTTCGAGAACGTGAGGTTCTGTCGATCGTACCGCGCGTAGCGGCTTAAGTATACGATCTCCCCACTCTCGACGCGTCATCGCGGGCTTTACGGCAGTGGGACTGCAAGTTTCACGGGGTATCGCGGGAATCTCCGATGCGAGATTCGGCAGTACGGTTATTTTGTTTTCCCTAATTAGTTATTTCGCGGGTTCGCGTACCGGATTTAATAATGCAAACATAATCTCCGAGATCTACTTTATATTTTACAAAAAGAAACGGTCAATTTCTATGAAAAATAACGGACTTAAAAATATAATAACTAAAAATGAAATTAAAAATTAGTAACTTCGTTAGATATCCTCATTAAAAAGGTATTTTAAAGAGCTTTAAGAAAAAAAACCCATTTGATGTATGATGTATATCTCTTATAGTTTTGGAAATATTGCCATTCAAATCTAAAATTTATTTTAGATTTCCATTATATCACAGCTCTAAGCCATAAGTTTGGTGTCAGTTTTTATTAAATATTATTTGTGCTCAGAATACTCGTTCTTTTGTTTTTTATATAATTAAATACATATAATAGAGCAACTATCAGATGTATCAGTCATCTAGAGGTTGTGATTTTTGTTCAAGAGTAAAGTATCTTTATTTTTAATAATATCGAAAATTATTTTAAAAAAGAAAAGGAGGATAATCACTCAATCTTTGTGCCTGGCATTCCAATTTCCTTTCAAATCGACTTCTGTATACTATATGTTATTATAGATGGTCACTCGTCTACCTTCTATTAAATTAAAGCTGCACCTAAAAACTTATTAATGACTATTACTCATTTTTTTGCACATTACCGATTTTCTTTCTTTCCTAAATAATTATATTTAAAAAAATTATTGGGGTACAAAACACTTGCCCAATTTAATGCATCAAAAACACAATGATGCTCGCAGTAACGGAAAAATTCGGGTGCTGACCGAAAATCTTATGTTTTTGTTACAACATAAATCGTTACCTTTTGCCTTTTTCATTATCCAGGTTATATCAGTCAATTGGCTAACGACTAAAGTGGAAAAAGGACGCAAAGAAACACTCTTTGCGAGGCATCACGCGATTTTACCTAATCTAGTACCTATTGACTGTTGGATCGAAGAAGAATAGTTCCAACGCGACGTGATGGCACTGATCCGTTCGAATTCAGAGTCTGGTACGGAACAGACCACGTCTGTTACATTTTTTATAAAGCAGGTAAAACTAAAAAGAGTTTGGATGTAGTACTTTAAATTACTAAAACCGAAATAAACCGCTCTAATAAATAACTTTAGAAGATCAGAGAATAAATTTATTGACGATAAGTATCGTTGGCAAACTCTTTCATCTATCTTAGAGTGCTTCTTATTGTGTCCTTTTTCGCACTTTCTTCTCAAATTTCGCTCAATTTCAAAGCTTAATTTTGATTTAACTGTATAGATTTTTTTATATAAATTCTTTAACCGAAAGTTTGTTTTTTGTTTCTAGAATATGCCCACTGAATGCATTACCAACCCTCTGCAGAGGGAACTGGCGGATTCCATAATTCGGATGGTTCCTTTGGATGAAATAAGAATATTATTGGCTTGTGGGGCAAAAGTAAGTATAACCTTACTTAGATCATTTAAAGGGACCACAGACTCTAAAGGGGTCTCTAACCTTGGGGGCCCCGTCTAGCCTCCCCATAGTTGATACGCCACTGAAGCAAACCTATCCCTGACATGTAGTATGCAGTATAGTATGGAGTTTCTCATAAAGGATCCACAGGATCTTTTTCCTGCGTTTTTTTCACATAACTGTCACCATTTGCGTAGCTCAGGGGGCGGAAGGACGGTCCGCCGCGGGCCTCCAGTTAGAAGGGGCTCCTGATAGGAGGTATTTATAGAAAAAAGGTACAATTACGAAAGAAAAAAGTCAAAAATAGGGTCCTGATCCATACAAATAATATAATATAGTAAGAAGGGCCCTATTTGGGAGGTGAGGACCTTTTTTGGCAGTCAATTTTTTTGTTAAAAAGAAAGGGGGCCCCGACCTTAAGAAATTATATAATGGTTACAGTGGGAGAGCCCGACTTTGGAGGTGAGGACCTTTTTACTTCTGCTTTCAATTTTCTTTTTACAAAAAAAAAAGATTTCCCGAAATGGTATGAGCCCCGACTTTACTTGCCTCCCCAGGCCCCAACACCTCTAGCTACGCCACTGCCTGGCACAAGCCTTTTAAGTTTCTTTTGTCTTTTGATTAGCTCTGACATGATGTACTCTTTAGAGAAGGGTATGGTATTTAAACTTTTTTTTGCAAATACTGTAAAAATTTGAGATAAATCGGAGCAAAGTTAACAAAGATACAGAGGTTTAAGTAACCACTCCTCATCCACGACTCTTATGCATGTTACATTCTATTTATTTTTTTGCTCAGAACTCTGAAGTCCTTTTTTACAACTCACGTTTTCAAAGTCGGTGCCCCTCATAACTTTAAAACTACTGATCCGATTTTTCTAAAATTTTAACCACAATTTCTTTATATAATTTTCGATGTAAAGTTGAATTTTTTTTTTCAAAAATCAAGCTTTTTACTTTAAAGTGTTTCGAAAATGTACACCGTTTTTCAAAACGCTGCCATTGTCGCATTGTTTAGAATTTAAATAAAGAATTTAAAAAAATGTATCTTTTGAGCATAACTTGTACACAATTTTCTTTAATGTTTTATATTATATTATGTATCACTAAGTTTAATAAATAAATTTTACATGTGCTGCCAAAAAAATTAAATAAAAATGTATGGTATTGATGATTACATCCAAAAGAGCCGTTTGCTCCCTTAATGACCCTTCTTCCAATATAAAAGTGTTTTTCCTATTTACAGTAGGGACACTATCCTACTTTTACAGGAATTTACACAGCTTCTGCTCTGAAGTATTGCACTCCTTGATAAAAATCGAATCCCTGTACAGTAACTCGCATGCTACTAATAACATAAAGTGTTTTTAACCAATATCAAAACATGGCGATCTTGTATTTCTAATTTGTTAATCGCCCGTGGCAAAACTTCAAGAGAAAAACAGACGTATTAAAATTTATATATAGACTTTACAAAATATTTTTAAATAGGTTTTGACTTTGGCGGGTTGATTTAATACGTAGATACTAGACTACATATTATGAAAGGCGAATAGCGATATTTTACTAAAATAAAGTATATGTTGTACAGAATGGTCCTTTTCGTTGAACTTGCTGTATAGCGAAAACTAAAAGAGATAGAACAAATCTGCAGGGGGATTACGACACTGGATTCGATTAAATCTAGTAAATCGATGTGCCTCTCCATAAATTTAGCGACGATCGAATCGATCAGTTTATCTTCCGCAAACTGGAAACTCTTGGTGTATGTGGTTAACTACTTGGATTGGATTTTATCCTATCTGACAGGTCGCAAACAGTGTATTAAATTGTGTGGGTAGGTCTCAAGAGAAATAAATGATTATTCAGGTGTTCCCCAAGGTTCTCACTTAGGACCCATTTTATTTTTAATTTTTATTTTCAGTATTGTATCTTCTTTTAAAGAATGCAGATGTTTGATGTATGCGGACGACTTAAAGTTCTTCTCTACTGTTACCTCTACCGCGCACAGACAGAAAAACGAAAATTATTGCAGGTAGACTCGATTGAATGTCATGACTGAATTTACAGAGATGCCCATCGATTGCTCGACTTAATCAAATCGAGTGTCGTGATCCCCCAAATGATGGCAAAATCTCGATTTCAATTTGTAAAACAAATTTAATGGTGAACGTAAATCATGGCTGACTTAAAGTGACCACACGTCCTGCCAATTTTTGGAAATGTCCCGATTTTTGGTGGGAGTGGGTGTAATCAAAGGAAACAGAAGATTTCCGCGGAGATGTGGACTTTTCTTTGCTGTTCAAAAAATTTGAGCGGAAATATCTATCTTATTTCATTTTTCTCATTTGTCCCGATTTCTATAATTGAAAATGTGGTCACTCTAGACTAACTTGATTCGTTGTAAAGATACACAGTGTTTTCTAAATGTTGTTAATTTGGCCAGGCACTTAGAACTCGCTTGAAATTAGAAAAATGTGAAAAAGAAATGGAAATAGAAAAGTTTTAAGGATTTTTACGTAGAATTTAGTGGCGAACCTATATTTTTTCACTGACTTTTGTTTTAAAGGTATAACACAAAGTTGGGGTTTTAAAAATGAAACACTCCGTATAAGTTCTCACTGATAGAAAGGTACGCCTTAAAAGCTGTAAAATAGCATAATATATTTAATTTCAATACCCTGTATATTTTATCATTGGTAAAAGACATTTAAAGACCTCTAAGAATTTACCACATTTAAAATACTATTATCTGAACAGTTTCGGAAATATGAGCTGCCAATTCTTAGTGCGTATATCCATTATATTTTAGATTTATATGATCATATTTCAAAACTATAAGCTATAAATATATCAAATTTGGTATTTTGGTAAACCTCTTTAAAACTTTTATGCAACGGTAATAAAATATACAGGGTGTTTCCTTAAAAATCCTGATGAAGGCCATATTTCAAAAGTATTAAAAATTGATATATCAAATGTGGTATTTCTAATAGTTTTTAGAAAACCTTTCAACTGATGATAAAATATACAGGGTATTTCATAAAAAAACTGTATGTAACAACTTTAAATTAAAAGTCGATGAAAATTATATAGTTACGCCATTGGATTATACGTATAAACATCCTGAAACTTTACTAATTACGATTTTTTTATCTCTAATATTAAGCGAGCTACAAGTGCCTGGCAAAATTGACAAAATTTGAAAAACACTCTGTATCTCCAAAACAAATCAAGTTAGCCATGATTTACTTTCACCATTAAATTTTTTTTAAAATTAAAATCGAGATTGGGCAATCAGATTTGTTCTATCTCTTTTGTTTTTGCTAAACCAAGAAAGGTTAACGAAAAGGCGCCACCCTGTATATTGAGAACATATCGTAATTGTTTTATCTATTTTTATCGCTAATTATTTTTACTTTAAATCCACACGTAGCCCTGAAGGTGGTTAAAAAAAAATTACTATTTTTATTTTGTTTTCCGACACAAAAATGTTGGTTCCTGGGCACCTCTAGAGAATGCTCGGCAGCGATAAGCTCCTATTTTTTAATAGGAAGGTCCGCCTCATTACATTTTTGCACAATCAAAGGAAAAGATTGAAGAATTTTTAGACAAATAACTTTTTGTTTTAAACTTTGTAACTTACTTAAAAAGTATAGGAGACCTTTTATAGAGCGTCTAATTTCCTATAGAAATATTATAAACTCAAATGTCAATAATTATTTTTCAAATTACAAAATTCAAAACAGAAAGATATTTTTCTTTAAATTTTTCAATCTTCGACATTAAATACCTTTTTAACGGTTATATTTATAAAAAAGTAAAAAGACCTTTTTGTGTAAAGCATTCAATTTTCTCTTCTGAATTTTGCTGTATGAGTAACGAATGGCAAGATATTATTTTTTGTAATAGACTAAGAAAAATATACAAAACTGTAATGATTTTCCTATTTTTTTAGCTCATCATCGTTGCGGAGCATTCTCTGGAGCTGCCTGTGAGCCAATTTTTCAGAGTCAGGAGCCATAATAAAAATAGTCGACTTTTTTAGCACATCCTAGTGGCCCTAACAAATTCCAGATTTAAACCCTATTAATTAAAATTTGTAGAACATATTTTATATCACGGATCCTATTTGTTCGATTAGGGAATATATTAACTTTAAAAACAAACCATATTTGTTAGTGACTTTCGTAGTTCAAAAGAATTTTACTTTCAGGTAAATGAACCAGTTACACAAGGCCTCATGCCACTTCACTATGCAGTCTGGCAGAAATACTACGAAGCGGCAAATCTTCTATTGACAAGAGGTAGTGACGTAAATGCTACAGACGAGTGTGGATATAGTCCTCTGCATCTCAGTGCTGAGCACGGGTAGGATTTTATGGACATTTACTTTTATTTAAATAATAAATGTATTAGATACATTAATAAAAATTAGGGCTTTCATAATGTATTAGTTTACGATGGTATTTTACAGACTTTTGTTTAAAACGATTAATTTAGGTTTCCTATGCCTTAAACAACATCAATTAAACAAATTTAATTAAAAACAAATAACCATTTTATTATGTATACAGACTAATCGGATTAGTTAAAAAAAAAAAAGTGTGTATCATAGTATGTAAAGTTGTGAATGTATAAAATTGAGACCAAAAAAATCATTTTTTATAGCAGAGTTTTCAGCCTTATTATTATAATGTTTTGTAATAACATTAGATTTAAGGTTTAAAATCAAATAAACATTTATAAATCCCAAATTTAATCTTGGTACAAGTTCTAGCCTAAAAAATTACTTAAAATATTTATTTCACAACAATATTAAACTAAAGACAGCATTAAAGACTCTAAAAACATACATGAAAAAATTATTTATGTTACCAAAAATAAACTCATACACAAAAAATAGATATTTTGGATTAAGTAGATATTTTATTTTTCAAGACATTTTAAATTGTTTAAAGTAATAAATAATGTAAAGAGAATTTTAATAACACAGGTAATTTTTTAGCTATACCGAATTCGTCCGTCTATTGCTAAAATGTGGTGCTAAAGTAGACTATCGCCCGGACACCAAAGAAGAATTTCCTAAGACAACACATTGTGATGAACCTTAAGGCTGGCTATTAGAAATAAGCATAAGGATATTGCTAGACTATTGCTGGGTAAGGTATAATATACAGGGTGTCTCTAAAAGGTGGGAAAAAATTCCACCATAAATTCTTAAGGCCAAAATGACAATATAACCCAACTTACTTTAGTCCAAAAGTGAATGATTTTGAAGATACAAGATGTTCAAAAATCAATCTGGTTTTAGTTTTTATCAATAATTTTGTTAATAATAAGTGTATTATTACAATATTCGGCTAGAGGTGATTTTTGTTGTTGTTAGAAATTATAATCAGCTATCAATTTGATTTTTTCACTCTAGAGGGCGCCATCCTGTGGCATCCTGCATACATTAAAACACAAAATTTTACTTATTAAACTTTTGAGGGCCACTCTGCATGTATGATAAAAAAATATTTTCATTTTTTTATCATAAAAAAGGTATACTTGATAGTTGATTTAAGCAGCCGTTTTTGAGATATCTGGATTTAAAAAACTTCCTGTATGGCCAGGTGTAAGCTATACAGCGTGTTTCAGAATTAGAAACTAGTTTTTAACAGTGTGAATCCTTACATAATTTTAAGAACAACAGTTTAAATAAACCTATCTCCGAAATCATGCACTTGGGAAAAAGGTAAGTTGGGTCACATTGTCATATTTTAGCTTCAAAAATTTTGTTAGCATTTTTTCTGCACCTTTAAAGATACCATGTACATAATTTAAAAATATTTAGATTTTAATACCACAATTTAGTTATATTAATAAAATATTATATGGTTTATTTAAAGTATTAAATACCGGGTGACTACAAAATTACTATCCAGCAATTTATTTTCTTCAGTGCAACCGTATAGTTTTAAAAATTTAGGGACGTTTCATTGTATAACCGTATGCCAATTTTAGATATAATAGCATCTGTGTATTACTTCCGGTTTAACCGGAAGTAATATAAACTTTGATATTTTAAATGGAACACCCTGTATATTTTAAGAATTTAAATTCTACAGGTTCCTTGATATAAAATCCTACATATTCCCATAACCTAACTCTTTTGGTTTTGGAGAAAATAGCGTTTGAAAATGTCCAAACGACGCGACGGCACAAAATGCAGCTTTATGGAAAAACAAATAAACATCACAAAATTTAAAATGCTTAAAATAGTTCTTTAAAAAACTCAACTTTAAAGACCATTATAATACTACTTCCAGTTTAACCGGAAGCCATGTAAAATTTGAACTTCTAAGTATGATAACCCTGGTAATTTTAATGGAACTAAAAATATTAGAATTTAAATTCTTTAAGCTATTTCTAATGTAAAACCTATAATACACCCATAACCTATATTTTTGTCCGATGTCCGAACGACCTCACAATAAAGAGTATCATGGATATTGTATCGTCGCCTGGACTTTTTCAAACGCCGTTTTCTCTAAAACTAAAAAGATAGGTTATAAGTGTATTTTAGGTTTTATATCAGGAATAGCATAAAGAATTTAATTCTAAAAAGTATTATAGGGTGTTCCATTAAAATTACCAGGGTTATCATACTGGAAAGTTCAAATTTTACAGCACTTCCGGTTAAAGAGGAAGTAATAGTAGTAGTAATATCATGGTCTCTAAAGGTAGAGTCTTTTAGAAGAACTATTTTAAGCATTTTAAGTTTTTGTGATGTCCATTTGTTTTCCCATAAAACTACATATTGTGTTGTCGTTTGGACATTTTTAACGTCATTTTCTCCAAAACCAAAAGATTTAAGTTATGGAAATATTTAGGGTTTTATATCAAGAATGAGCTTAACCCGTTAAACCGGAAGTGATACACAGACGCTATTATATCTAAAATAGGCATCCGGTGGTACTATATATAATGTTCCTATATTTGAAAACTATACGATTGCACTGAAGAAAATAAATTGCTGGATAGTAATTTCGTTGTTACCCGATACAGTGTTTTGTAAAATAAATATTTCTGCTGTGTATTTAAAGCTGTATCTTTAAAAGGCACCTAATTTATTTTGTTAATGGAGGTATAAACCGAAATTTTATTTAAATGATATTACAGAACATGGTGCTGATCCTAACAAACGATATTTCTTCGGCGCGGAAATCAACTTGGTGAACGACTTGGACTTTTTGGAACTTCTGCTTACTTTTGGAGCTAACCCCGATAGTAGAGATAGATCTGGTCTTACCCCCTTAATGAAAGCCGTAAGACAACCAAACGTAAGTCCAATCATGTATTTTCTAACCTAAATTACCAATGTTAAATTATCCAAATAAATCATATCTAATGTTTACCCCTCAAACTCAATCAATCAATCAAATAATGCTTTATTGTTAAACAAAATAATTTTTGTTAGCAAAGCTGAAAATAAGGGGAGATAAATAATAGATAAATAAACAATAGTAATAATAGAAGCATATCAAAACCTACTTACACCATATTTGTGTATATCTACAATCAACTATATGCTCAAATTAATATAAGAATATTAAAAAAAAATTAATACAATAGAATATAAAAAAGTAGGTTCATTCGAATTAGTGTAATAATATGATTTAAATCAATTAAATTGTTAGTAGTTTTTCTAAATAATGATTTGGTTATTCCCTACAGAATATGGAAGCTGTTCTGCTATTGTTAAAACATGGAGCTGATGTTAACGCAATGGCAGATCAAAGACATGACTTTAGAACTGTAAGTATGAACAGACGAAGACAAACATTTTTTTATTTAAACTTAAAATTTATAAAAGAAAATTTAAAATATCCAAAAAGTCAACAATAATAATAAAAGGGCTGATGAAGCAACTCTTAAATATATAATAAAATAATAAAATGACCTTAGTAAAAATTAATGGTTTTTAAGATATTGGCACATTATTAAAAATAAATCTTAATTTGAAATTAACTTGTATATTACATCGTAATTCTTATTATTGCGTTTGCTATTTTAGATAAAGCAAGCAAAAGTTTTTATAATAAATAAATTTTTTGAAATACCAAGAAATAAAAATACTTTATCGGTATAGTAAACGCCATCCGTGTTAGAGTGGGTTAGTATTCAAATACTCAGTATTCTGAATCGTATTCAGAATACATTCGGCTGGTATTTGAATAGTATTCGAATAGATCTGTGAGTTTGGTATTCAATATTTCGGCAGAATACTTTCTTAGTCAGTATTCGGGATTTTTGTATTCAAAAGACCGTTTTTGAATGGTTGTATTCAATTACTTCTTCAGTATTCGACGAATACATTTTTGAGTATTCAAATACCGGCATACCGAGTATTCGAATACCGAAATGTGGATAGCAGCACAGAAAAATATTTTGTATGTGATAGCAGTATTCAAATATTGGAATTTAAAGTATCCGAATACCGAGATTGTCAGTAATCGGATACCAAAATGGTAAATGTTAGAATGGTGTTACCGAGAAAAAGTGAAAAAATGAGGTAAGGACCTTTTTTATATATTTTTTACTCTTCAAAGTTTTCGGACAGGCAAGATACGAATTTTAATCAGTAAATACTTTCTTTTCACGGTATTCGTATTCGCATACCGATTTTCGGTATTCGACCCAACTCTGATCCGTGGACACCCTGTAGTTTTTCTAGAACAAATTTTGGGTTTAATTTTGGTCTAAATTAAATGGTTATTAAGTCCTGTAAAACTGATATAAATATCTAAAACTATGTATTTCTGAATAGTTAAGGATCCCTGGACCATTTTTCCATGTCATTACTAACAAGCTTTATTTTATCGAGACGACCAACTTTTTTCCTTACAACAATTTTCGTTGGTGGTAGCATACAGGGGTAGCAGAAATTAAATATTGGGATTTAATAAATATTAAAAACCAGGATGACGAGCCTCGCAATTTGTAGGATAATGTGAGCGTTAAATTATACGGTGCATTCCACGTCAATTTTATTTTAAGACATATTTTTGTGTCTGAATTTTCTTGTTTAAGGTTATTCCCTTCCCTTACCAACACAAACGTCAAAAAGTTCAAATGGGATTCAGTAGTTTTTGAGAAAATTCGCTCCAAATACCGAGTTCCCTAGCAACTCTCTATAATTTTTTATTGTTTAAAATATCAAAATAATATTTAATACGTAGGTATATTACAGAAATGTGCATGGTTTTACGAATTTGGTTGTTTTCTATTACTTCTGGTTTAGCCGGAAACGACCTAAACTTTTTTATTTTAAATAAAACACCCGGTATATTTTTACTTATCTAAATAGAAAATGACAAGTATAATGGCACTTAATTTACTACATTTTAACATCTAACCTCTAAATATTTTATTTTTTAAATTTTTAATTAAGAGGGCCATGAATGCAAATGTAATGTCCTTATACTCAAAACGTTATTTTATATTCATAATAGTAAAAATATACCGGGTGTCTTATTTAAAATAAGAAAGTTTAGATCGTTTCCGGCTAAACCGGAAGTACTAAAAAACAAGTGAATTCGTAAAACAATGCACATTTTTTGATATACCTACATATATATACCAAATTTTATTTTGATATTTTAAACAATAAAAAAGTTACAGGGGTGAGCCACTCGCTAAGGACCCCGGTATTTAGAGTGAATTTTCTCAGACACTACTGAACCGATTTTAAAAACTAAATACCGGTAAAAGAAAATTTTAAACCCTGGTGGCACTCGAACCCCCTTCCGTTAGAACTTTTTGACGTTTGTGTTGGTGAGGGGAGGGGATAACCCTGAACAAGTAAATTTTGACACAAAATGTCCCCCTCCCCAAAAAATTAAAATTGAGATGTTTTGGGATTTTTTCCTAAGTATATAAATAAGGGAATTATATAGGGTGACTCGTTTTAATTGGAATGCACTGTATAAATATTATTTAATCAAACGAAAAAAAATTGCTGGTTAGTAGTTATTTTTACGACATCGTTAACTATACATGTTGGTAGTAGGGAAATCTTACATTTTGTAGGACATTTTTTTTTGGTTTATGAGTTATCTTGAAAATTAACAGAGAAAATCCCTGTTTGTAATAAATTTGTCTTTCAAATCAACACATTTAATTCCCGCTACCCCTGTAAGCTACCACCAACGAAAATTGTTGTAAGGAAAAAAGTTGGGCGTCTCGTCAAAATGAAGCTACCCACGAAAAATTAGCTTGTTACTAATGATTCGAAAAAATGGTCCAGGGATCCCTAACTACATATAAGGTTTACGAAGTAAAATTCGAATCCAAGAGGACGGTTTTGACGAATTTCAAGTACCAACAATTTTTAAGTAAAGTAATAATTTTTTTATTTTATATTTTAGGTTTTGCATTATGCCGTCCTATCCGGAAACATCGACATAATAAATCTTGTAATTAAACAAGGAGCCAAACTAAACTACGACGAAAACTTCGATTTAGGAAAACCAAGCCCGTTGGATTTGGCAATTTTGAAAGGGGATCCAAAAATTGTCGAGTTGCTTATCCGATCAGGTAAAATAATTATAGTCTAAGAGCCAGTGGATGGCAGACCGTCAGTATTTTATCAAAGGTTATATTTTTCTCAATAACTTTCCTATATCTACCTTACATGAGGTGGGGCTTCAGTAAGCCGAGCGATGGTAGGTAAACTAGCTATGAGGTCACTCAGGTAAGACAGGTAATACCTACCTAAATTTGACCAAGTTCTGCAGTATTTAACCAATGCTGCTATTTGGACACACATATTTATTGCGACCAAAAAAAATTGGTGGACCATTTAGTTGATTGTAATTTCGTGGCAGACTTTTGAAAACTAAAAATGAAAAATCTGCCACGAAATTACAACCAGCTAAATCGTTTGCCAATATTCTTTTATTATATACTCTTCAATGTGTCCAATAGGTAAAATACGGCCGAACCTAGTCAAATTTAGATACCTACCTTAGCTGAGTGACGTCATAGCTAGTTTACCTACCTACGCTCGACTTACATCAATTTTAGGCGAAGAACCAATTTTAAAACGGTATTTACCAATCGGTTATGTTGACGTTTAAACAATGTATTATACGTCAAAATTGTCACCAATTATTACCGCGGTTATAATTGGTTGAACGCCTAAAATTGATGTTAGTGAAGACCAATTTCATGTAAGATAAATATAGCAGAGTTATTATGCAAAATATGAACTTTGATAAAATACTGACGGTCTGTCATCCACTGGCTCTTAGACTATTATATTAATCATTAAATGAATAGCATCATATAGGGTGTTTATTAAATTATTAATGTTTTAGTCCAATGTGTAGAATCGAGTAAAATTTGGCGATTAAATGTGTTAAAAACGGTAAAAACAAATTGTAAGTTTATAAACACTGCCAAGGATATCCGAATTTTTGTTACTACTTTTTACTTCGCGAAACTGAATATTTATTTTAATAAATCTAACCTCATTGTACAAGCTTAGCTTACACAGGGTTATTTTTAGGTTGGAACTTTTCTTTTAACACTGTATAAAATGTAAGAAAATAATGAGAACACAATATCAGTTGGATTCTGCCATGGATCAAAATAGCTTTTATTTTTTAAACGAAAACCGTTCGTCGTACGGAAAAATATTTTTATATAATATATTTTAAATAATATAATTTTTACTTTAACAGAAAAAAAGGTACTGTAATGGTCAAAGAATTGTATCAAATGTTGTGGTAATATCTGGAGTGCTAGGAAATAGGTTGTGATAAAAAGGCATTTTGTTCTTAAAACTTCAACAACCTGTATCTCTGAAAGAAAGCATTTTCGGGCATAATTCTATTTGAAAAACTTTCCTATTTTCTTGCATTTTATGCAGTAATAAAAGAAAAGTATTAACCTAAAAGTGACCGTACAAAACTTTTTTTTAATGGGCAAAGTGGAAAGCTGAAATGCTAACGTAACGTGGGTGTCTTACTAGCATTAAAAGTGTGACAGATTACCAAGACTTAACTTGTTATGAAACATTAAACCTATAGTTAACATTTATATTTTAGGAGCAAATGTGAATTGCAGTTCCCCTATCATTGGATCGCCGTTGCATGTAGGTTGTTCAGCCGGTATCCCAAACAGATATGAAATTTTACAGGTAATAAATAAAATCAACAAAATAGATTCTACATTCTACATCTGGCTTAGTTAATGACATATTAAACTTAATATACATAATTTAAAAAACACATATTTATCACTATTTTTAAAAATTAAACTGATAATATTTTTTAGCTTAGCAAATATATGTATTTAAGTTTATTGCATGTTTATTAGACTGAGCAAAAACGACTTTTTAAATATATCAAAAATATTGTTTAGTGTGGCAAAAAGAGAATATTGTGAAAATTGGAGCCTTACTAATATTTAGAGGTCTATCTACTTTAATTTCGAGTTTTTTATTTGTGCTTTTATTTTTGCGTCAAAGCTCTCTAACTATCGAGGTAAAAAAAAATTATATGAACATATATCTTTAGAAAATTGAATTTCCTACAAAAACGACTTATTGAAAATTTTTGCCAGACTAACCGTTTTAAATGAAATTTAGTGCTCTACAAAAGAGGTCTTTTAAAGTTTTTACATAAAATCGTTCTTTTAAGAGTTATTTACAATTTAAGCTAAAGAAAAAAATTAAATGACTGTTTTTTTTATTGTTGAACTAAGTTTTCTTACTTATTGGAACAAATTGATATATTACATCATCGAAATTCATAACTTTATTGATTTTATTCCTTAAAATATTTAAATTTTATAATATATCCAAACCTATTCTCGGTTAATAGTTATTTGTTAAGAAGATTTACTTACTCCTAAGACAGTAAATCTACGTTTTCGGATAATAAATTGCTATTCACCTAAAATAGGTTTGATATATTATTAAATTTAAATATTTTGCAATAAAATTAATAAAATTACATCTTCAATGATGTAATAAATCAATATGTTCCAATAAAACAATATGTTCAAGCAGTAAGTAATAAAATTACATTTCAATGTGTAATAAGTAATATGTTCCAATGGAACAATATGTTCCAGTAGTAAAAAACTTGGTTAAACACGAAAAAAATAATTAATGTTTCCATTAACTTAAATTGTGAATAACTTTATAAAAACGATTTTAGTAAAAACTTTAAGAGACCTTTGCTGCAGAGCATTAAATCTTCTTTTAAGAATCTGTGTTGCTTTTTCTATATAATTTATTTTTTCGTTAGTTACAAAATTCCAAAATAAAAACTGGTAATCTAAAAAATATATAACTGTTTAAAGCTTAATTATTTAAAAACGGTTCGTTTGGCAACATAAAATTATGAGACGTGTTTTGTAGGCAATTTAATTTTTTAAAGATAAATGTGCACATATTGTTTTTACATTGATAGTTAGGGAGCTTCGACGCAAAAATGAAAGCACAAATAAAAAATCTAAATTTAAGGAGATAGACCTCTTAATATTAATATTAAATTGATGTGATTGTTGTAATAAGATGTGAGCCATTTTCAAGATATTTTCTTTTGTCACCCTAAACAATATTTTCGATATATTTTTTAAAAAACAAAAAGTTGATTTTTTGTCCAGTCTCATGTTTATCTTTATATTTTTAAAATAGAACCATATATTTTATTTAAATAATTATCTTTACCTAACCTTTAAATTTATAATATGTCAGTTAAATCCAGAAATCGCTAAAACAAAATACTTTTCAATATAAAGGATTTGCTTGCAGAAATTTTTATATCGTTATAATAAAATACTTTAATATGCGTGGTGTCAATCAAGTTTATGTAAGTGATATTTCGAAAAAATAATTCCACTTTGACATAATTTACCAGTGACCGTCTTTGAAAAATATTATTAGGTACTTTTAAATTATTCATAAAAAATACAATAATTACAGTTAAACAAAAATCAAAGAAATGTATGTCATTACTTCTTAAGTATACAATAACTACTTATTTTAAACCATATAAAAAATATGAGAATCGTACAAACTTATATTATGTTTTAGATGTTGTTAAAGGCTGGCGCTGATCCCAATTTGAAAGTTTTCACTGACGATTTCGACCATAATTCTCAACTAAGGCCAGTTTTGGTTGAGTATATAGCAAGTAATGAAACTCCCAGTGTAGCTGTGATCAACATGTTAATAAAATATGGCTCTAGGGTAAGTTTACAGTTATTTCTAGCTGAATTCAGAATATTTATCTTTTTATATACATATATTTATTTCTTAATTTAATTAACAAAAATTGTTCCACAGAAAATAATCTAAATACTAGATTGAACACGTTGAATTTCGACGTTAGTTACATATAATTAGAAAAAAGAAAGAAATGCAACAACAAAACAAAATAAAACAAAACGCATCAAGTCAACAGGTGCGGCAAATACTTTTGGTATCGGTATTTACAACCTATTATTTGTGTTACGTCAGGCGGTCGTTCATTATTGATACATTAAAACGTGCCACGTAAGATAAATACTGCGTATACAGGGTGATTCAAAAATCTATCACGAAACTTAAGGGGTGATTCTACTTGACAAAATAAGGGCAGAGCATCATATATATTTTTTTCAAAATGTCATTAGTTTTCGAGTTACAAGCCGTCAAAGTTCAATTTTTATTTTGGTTTTTCGCCATATTGCATTTATTTTTTAACCAATCCAGTTGATATGTGGCACACAAATCGAGCTTTGCAGATTCTAAAATTTTAAGACCAAAAGTACTTTTTTTAAATACCGCCAGAGGGCACTTTACCTAAAACTTAAAATTTATTTACATCATAACTTTTTATTTTGACAGATATCGCAAAGCTGGGGGTGCCATTTTATAGACAATCAAAATCTTAAAAAATAATGTACTCTTTATTAATGTCGATAAACCTCACAGTTTAGGCACCAATAGGCATCAAAATTTTTATCAATTTCAATTAAATTACCTACATACATACAGGGTGACCAGTAACTCAACCGACAAACTTAACCAAACGATTCTACAACAAAAAATAAGAAAAAAACTTCATATAAACATATGTCCTAAACGTCTTAATTTTTGAAGTACGGGTGTTAAAAATTCAAAACTAAGCCGGTTAGTTTTTTTCGTATTTTCTGTTGTAGAATCGCCCCGTAAAATTTGTCGGTTAAGTTACTGGACACCCTGTGTAGGTAATTTGTTTGAAATTGATGAAAATTTGATGTCTATTGGTGCCTAAACGGTGAGGTTTATCGACATTAATAAAGAGTACCTTATTTTTAAGTTTTTGATTGTCTATAAAATGGCACCCCAGCTTTGCGATATCTGTCAAAATAAAAAGTTATGATGTAAATGAATTTTAAGTTTTAGGTAAAGTGCCCTCTGGCGGTATTTAAAAAGTACTTTTGTCTTAAAATTTTAGAATCTGCAAAGTCGATTTGTGTGCCAAATATTAACTGGATTGGTTAAAAAATAAATGCAATATGGCGAAAACCAAAATAAAATTGAACTTTGACGGCTTGTAACTCGAAAACGAATGACATTTAAAAAATATATATGAAGCTCCAACCTTATTTTGTCAAGTAGAATCACCCCTTAAGTTTCGTGATCGATTTTCTAATCACCCTGTATAGCGTGCTTGAATAATGCATGTGTTGCGCAACATCAGCTGCGTGCGATTTTTTGGGGTCGTTTCGCCGCAGTATTAATGGCTTCTTGGGACAAATAAGTAAATGTCCTTATTTTTTTTAACGGCAAAATCATCACTACTAACTTTCTCTTTCTAGAACGCGTCAAATTTTGACAACTCTGGTAGCAGATACATTTGAGCTCATGCATCTTCATGTAAAGGAAATTTTATTTTTAAAAAACATTTTATTTTTGTAGAAAAAATTGGCAACAAAACAATTAAAAAATACTATTAACTAATAAAAAGATCACATAAAGTGATCCCATCTAAGTACTAACCGTGGCAGACGTCACTTGACTTTAGTGATCGGGCGGAAACCTGGTATGTTAACGTAGTATAGAAAAATAACAAAGTCAAGTAGACAAATACTTTTTTTTATATGCACCACAAATAATTTTGTAGAAAAAAATAGTGTTAAAACGATTCAGTAACCTGAAGATTATTTTTTAAAAAGGTCATCTAAATTGCTGCACTTTGTACTGCACTTCAGGTGGTACTCTCGGCGCAATGGGCAACACATGTTGCTTTAGATATATCACTGGTTGACGACCTGCCTCAAATAAGCATATCATACACTTTTTTTTCATAGAAAAAAATAGGCAATAAAAAAATTAAAAAAGTAGCGTTGAAAGGTCTCAGTAACCGAAGGATAATTAAAAAAGAAAAGATCATGTAAATCGGTGCAGTAGAACTCTCTAACGGAGTTGCAGGATTTTGGGCTTCGCGTTTTAAATACACAGATATGGCTTTAAATTTAAGGCAACGACGCAAATAAAGCTTTAATAAAAATTTGATATTGTAACAACCTTAATTTTTTTCTAGGTTGTCATGAAGACTCAGTTTAGAGACCCAGACGGCATGTTAAATTGTCTCCACAACGTCGTATCGAATGACGCCATCTTCTTTCTTCTTCTAGAAGCATGTGAGTCTTTTGACCCATGCATGATAAGAAGAAACCAAGTGGTAACTCCAAAACAAAAAGCTACCCTTCTAGATTTAGCCAAGTATCCCTTAACGCTCAAGAAACAGATTAGACTCTACTTGAGGAAGATCATGGGGTCGAAATTATTACACTCTGCGAGTGGTTTTGAAATCCCGAAATGCTTGAAGAAGTATCTTCTTTTTGATTATAGTTGAGGAATTATTTCGTGATACGTTTGAAACCAATGGTGATCGATTTGTGATGATGTTTTAAATTATCTCGATACTTTTTTGATGACAGGAGTTTTAACCTGTTTTACTTCAAAGATCTGTGTCATTTCTTTTTTCTACATATTATTCTCTTGATATCTTCAAAATATGTTACTGAGTCGACCATTAAGAGATCTAATTTAACGTTTAAAAATATTTACTTGTTGGTAATAAATTATTTTGATTTGGAGTTCTTAATGGTCGATACATGACCACTTTAGTGTGTTATATTAACAAACTAATTTACTAATCTTATTTTAACCAATACAAAGTAATATCAGTGTTACTAACTAACGTATCATATTTCAATGTTATTATTTGTTGTGTGTAACGTGTTTGCTTATTATTACTAGAACATTTTGGCTATTGACGTAAAATGTTTTCATAAATAAAACTGCTTTGCTTAACAAAAAAACGCAGCCTACATACATTCTAGTATTGTTTTTACTAACTTTTAAAAGATAGCGGTTTAGAGCGTTACTAAAACACAATCATCTAATTTTATTCTGACGTGCCAAAAGCATTTAGTTGTATAATTTTTTTTCTTTTCTAGAAGTAGTTCATAACTGATTTCCCTTAATATTTTTTAATATATAACTTTCTTTGCGGATATATCTAACCATATTAATAGAATTTAATTAGCAACGTTATAATATTGGCTATATTAGTGTAAACATATAATTTATAAATTATTGTATTTACCTCTTTTTAACAGCCCTATTTAATTTATCGTTAGCTTTAACAGGAAAGTTAACATTCATTATAACAACATAAAAAATTACGTAGAACCAAAAACGAATGGTTTAAAGTTAAAATTGTAATTGTAGAATTTAATTAATAAGAACAATAAATTACTAACTAAATTTTATTTATATCTATTAATATTTTTAACATTATATATGCGCCGAAAGTGTGCTTTAATTATTAATGATTTAATAATAAGTTATTATAACTTAACCAGTATATGTAAGTTACTGAAATGGACTGTTCAAATCACAATTTATGTGCATTACTTATAAAAATTTAATTTACTTGTAACAATATTTACTAATTAACAACCTAATCCATAATTTCAAATAACTGATAATAAGTTCTAACGATACTAACAAAGTAGTGGGTTATTTTTTGTTTATTTAAAAAGTGGTCATCAAAAACAATCAAAATTAAAAACAGGAATAAAATTATTTTTGTCCTTGGTACAATAGACTTTAAAAATGGAACTAAATAATTCCTACAAATTGGTATTATATACTGTTAATTAACTCATTTTAGTTTTAATTTTTGTATTGTAGTTTTGTATATTTTTATCCTTACTATTTGTATATTTGTACTGTCAAATATCTAATAAAGAAAAATATTTAACAAACCTATTTTCTTTATTTCTTTCTTACAATGTTCCTGTACTTGGAGAGATTTAACATTTATCGGTGGTTAAACATTTTTGTCTTTTATGTTCATTTAATTATTCACAAAAACTATTTTGAAGCCGGCCCTGTCTATAACATTCCGGCCGTCAAAATAAATACCATATAGTAGGCCTATGTCCTTGAACAGAGGAATCAAGAAATACTATCAGTTACTCTATTTATCACGCTTTTGTTTACAAGTAAACAAAAGACAACAATAGTTTGAGGTGTCCAGAAAAAAATATGAGAATTGTCAAAGTAGTTGTCAAATCTGACAGTAGCGAACATATGGGTGTGACCAATTCGAAAACCCTCGTGTAATTTTACAGATTTTCAAACAAATTTAAATTAATTTAGCAATTAATCAACGCTAAAAGATAACAGATCCATCAATAAATAAATGTGTGCCGAGAATTTGCGAGGTCGTCAATTCAAACTAGATCTAAACAGCTGTAGCTGTGGGTTAGCTCTAAAGCGTAGGTAGGTTATGTTTTGTTTGGGAAAAATGTAAATATTGAAGTGTTTTTAAAATATGTTAATGGAATAAGTTAAATTATTACGATATTCTAGCTATGCCGTCTCTTAGAAAAAGAGTGTCGAGTTATTTTAGGCAGTTAAGCTTCCATAATGAACCCAGGGATAAAAAGAACAATGTGAATGAGAATGCTTTTGTTACTAAATATTTACAAGGGTAAGTTTTTATTACTCTACTTCTTAATATCCTATTACCTTATTTTATAAATATTTTGTAGATTATTATGCTCAAAAGTGGCCTATTCGAATTTTTCAAAGAAAAATTGATGTTTTTTTTTAAATGTATCTCCTTTATTTTTAATGGTACAAATTTTTTAAAGTAATGTTTTGTAGAGTTTTCTTAAGAGCTACGAGGCTCTGTAAATAAATCAAAGATCCCTTGGTTTTTAAATGGGGTGACTTTAACGGGCTTGAAAAAGGTGGTGCTCGTTCGTAAATAGAGGTTTTAAATGACTTGTCAAATATTCACTGTACAGAAAATCTACTCACCGAAAAATTTTAGACATTAAAAAGCTGCAATTAAGATAAAAACTGTTCTTATCTCCAGTATTTTCGGAGTTATTTAAAAATAAAGGGTGAAAAATATGAAATTGTGAAAAATTAGGCATTTAAAATTGGTTAAACTTCTTGGACATATTATTAATACATGTATAAAGAGAATTGCAAAAGAAGGAAGGTTAATCATAATTAGGGGTAGTAAGAGGCTTGCCTCAAATAATTTTTCATAGAAAAAAATTAGATCATATTTTTTCATAACTCACTTAAGTTTCATGCTAGAGACTTCTTTTTTCTTAAGATTAAGTACTTTAAAAAGACTCTTTGTATTTTCCTCAAAATATGCAGCATTTTCCCGTTATCTGACTAAAGAAAAATGCTAAACATTAACATGCCGTACCTTGGTTCCGATTGGTTGTAAAAAATTATTAAAAGAAACTATTTTGTTGGTCTTTTTAAAACCTACAGTTTTGCTATCTACAGTTTGTAAATAAAATGCATAATTTTTGAGTTATTTGCGAAAACCAAATTAAAAATGTCAATTTTTCATCAGAAAATTGTTACTTTCTATCGCCAATTACTTGAAAAGTATTACTTGTACCGAAAAAAAAAAGCACATTTTTGGCTTAGAATAACTTTTTCAATCTATTTTTGTTGTTAAAAATGTAATAATATACCCCCAGGGTTTTAGCGTCCTTCGGTTTAATATAGATTTTGGTCCTTGGACTATTTTCTATCTGCTGGTAAAATTTCAAGTCAATCCATGGAAGACAAAAAAATTTCCACGTGAAATGTTTCATTTCCTGAAGAATTCCCAAGAATCCAAAATTAAAAAATAAACAATTTTGACCTTAAAAAATAAGGAAAATGACAATTTCCGATAAAAAAAACACAAGTGCTCATTTATTTCAAGGCACATATTGTTTATTTTTATATTTTTGTTTTTTACCATGTTGCCTATGGGTATTTATTAGAAAAACTTAAAGTGGCTTTCATTTTTTTTTCTTGAAAACGAAGATAGATACATAGAAAGTACAAAAACGGAAATAATGACAAATGTATTCATTGTATGTGATTAACAAAAAAAACTTAAATCTATACGCAAATAATAACATTATTTTGGCTCTTTGTATCAGCCCTATCATTTATGGCATGACCTTTCTGGACACCCTGTATAGTGGTAAAATTATATTTTCCATTAATTACTTTATTTGCGGTAGAAATTGGACATTTATGTTTTTTTTTCACTGACCTTCATATATGTAATAATAAAAAGTATTTTAAAAGTCATCACAGTATCATTATTTACAGACATATCTCATTACGCGAAGGCCCCCGATCATCTACGGCAAAAACCCGACAGACCTACCCAACTACGAGTTGGGGACGTATGGCAGTGGACCAAATACTAACATAGGATGCTATTCAGGACCAAACGGGGGCCTTACGACAGTGAAAAGGACCGAAAAACACCTTTCCGTTCCAGATGATGACATCGATTTTATTGATAACCCCGAGGAGGAACCCAGTAAGTATTATATTTGATTATTTAGACCGGGCTAGGAAAAATTAATGCAATGAAAATTTAAGAAATAAGTACAAATATTTGTCTTAACTTGTTTTTATTTTAACTTCCTAGTAATATGATTCCAAATTTTTTTAAACAGATAAACAAAATAGGTGTGTCATGAATGAAGTACTTTATCATAATTTGGAGTCATTGAAATCTAATACGTATTTTCGTGACTGTTAATTATACAGGGTGTTCCAACTTTTTAAGACACAGAAACATTTTCGCCCCTCTACAAGATACAAAAGAGAAACTTAAAATATTAAATGTAAGTTTAATTATTTTTTAATATACAGTGTTGTCCCAGGATAGGTATTAAAAGTGGACAATAGAACCAACAATTGTTGAATTTTAAAATAAACTTTGGGAATACTGGTCGCATGATCCAAAACTAAGAAATACAAAATTTTACTTTAATTGGTATTATACAGGGCGAGTTATAACTAAAAATATGAAAAATGTACAGGATTCAACTACTTTTATTTTTAAATATAAAACCAAATGGTATAAGTAAATGTTGTATAGAATAGATTTTTAATAGAATTGAATTTTATGTCAAAATTTAAAGTTAAAGCTTAAAAGTAAAAAAAATTTGATTGTCATTTTTTTACATTATACATTACAACTTAAACAATGGGCAAGAGGAAGCAAAATTTTGTATTTTTTTTTTTGAATATTTTTTTAAAAATTTGCTGCCCTAAGCTAAGTATTTTAAAAACTGTTAATGCATAATGTAAAAAATTTGACAAAAATATTTGTTTTTACTTTAATTTTTCATATTTTTAGTTATTACTCGCCCTGTATATGACAAATCAGACTAAAATTTTGTATTTATCAGTTTGGGAACATGCGACCAGTTTTCCCAAAAGGACATTTTAAAATAATAATATATATATGATAAAAATGTTTGGTCCATGGTTCCTTTGTAACACCTATCCTGGGACACACTGTATATATTTTTTAAATATAATTATAATTTAAAATGGTTATTATGTAGGTAAGTGATCATATTGATACCAAATAGGGTACATCCCAATTCATTGTAGTTGCTATGAAAACAACTAAATAAATTATGTTGCTATGAGTTAGTGACATAAAATATCATAAAAAATATAATTTTTTTTAATTGACCGGAAAATTGAATTTTCCCCTCAATTTTTAAGCGGAAAATGCTATTTTACAGGACTAATTTACTTTGCGGTCCCTAGTTTACTTTCCTGTCTCTCATTTACTTTCCGGTCCCTGATATCAAAAAATCCTGTTAGCCATGACAAAAATTGTCACAGTTCAATTGTTACTATTTGACAGTTCAAGATATTGTAAAGTAAAGAAAGCATCATTTTGCCAAAATGGAGTCAGGCATGGAAAATCTAGATGAAATAATTGAAGCAGCGGTCAAGGTGACTTTCAATTTATTGCCCACTAAGAGTAAAGAAAGGTATGAACGAAATTTTGATACATTTTTAAACTGGTGTCGTTTAAATATAACACTAAAAATTGACAGTTTTTTTCCGGTCAATTAAAAAAAAATTATGTACGATACTCGACCGGAAATAATTTTTACGGGTCTCCTCAAAACTACAGGACTCGCCTACGGCTCGCCCTGTAAATGTTTTTCGTCAACCCGTAAAATACCATTTTCCGGTCTAGTAACGTAAATAGCTATTTTAATATTATGTTTTTGAATTGTGTTGTTTGCAAAGGAGTCTTGATTTAACTGTCAGTTAAAAGAAACTTCTTTATTTTTCGGACGCCCCCAATAAAGTATTTTTCTGCCGCCACATGCTTAATGCAAATATACCTAATAATTCATAAATTACTATGAATTTTAACGTTTGAAGAAAAATAGCATGTATTATGTGGAGAAAATGTAACTTTTTATGACTTGGCTGTAGATCCAGGATTCCTAAACTCGCCCGACAACCCTACAGCTTCGCCATAAAAAGACTTACTTTCATTCCCAATAAAACAACAACCATTTTGTCATAAAAGTTAATGATCTTATGTGTGAAATAAATATTTTAATTAACTTTCTTTATATCAAGCTTAAAGGTTCTAGTAGGTATGTAGTTCTTCAGAAAATCGATTATTCATATTATTTTAAACTAAACTTTGAAAAATTTGAATTGCATTAATTTTTCCAATTTCACCTTTAAAACCATTTTTAAAAATAGCATATAATAAATTTAGGTAAAAATTAAACACCAAAAACAGTAAAATTCTTTCAGTACCCCCGCCAATGCCAAAAAAATCCCCCATCCGACTATCCGGACAACCCATTGATAACACCACAATGGTGATAAAGGTGGCCGGAAATGAATACTGCGTTACCAACAAACCAAAGCGGCACAGCAAAAGTTACAGTCTGGGTAGTATATCAGATTTTAACATAGAAGTGGAAAAGACAAAGATAGACAAAGAATTTTACAACTGTGATAGCAAAAAGGACGAAAATTCTAATGATAAAGATACCAAATGTAAGGAAAATCAAAAAGAATGTGATAAAAACGGTTTTACCTTAGATAGCAGGGATGACAAGGAAACAAACAGTAAGAAAGAACGTAAAAATGTAGATACTAATTTAATTAATATTAATAACCCTAAAATCGAGCAGAAAGAGACTAGTAATGGTACTGAATCCCAACGGGAACCATCTAATGAAAAAGTTATTAACAGAACAACACATCACAAGTCTAAAACCTCAAACCGTAGTACTAACATGAGTAATACAAAAGACTCAAAGCATCACAACTACCAGACCATGGATAGTCATTACAAAACTAACGTTAACACATCAAAAAGTCATCAGACGTCTGAGTTGGATCAGAAGAGCCAATCGAACAGAAGCTATGTCTTATCAAAATCGAGGAGTGAAGGAGCTCCTTTCCATAATAAAAAAAGGGGGAAGATTATCCAAGTTCAAAGGCCTCAGAGTTACAGGGGTATATAGTTTTTGAAGGCATGGGATTTTGCAGTTGTTTGAAGATTTGATTTGATTTATTGTTTGATTTTTGCATTTAGTTTTCATCCCTTCTTACTTTGTTTTTGTGTGACACACTCGAATGAATTTTAGGTAATTATCTAGAAAGTTTCGGCAACTCCGATTTTAACGAAATTTTGTATACAGGGTTGGGTTTTTGGGGCGCTAATCACGAATCTGAAAGTTTTTTTCGAAAACGTTTCATCATCAAAGTTGAAGTTCACACTAACCCTATTTTCACTATATTTCCCCTTCTTTTTTGCATACAATTCTTGATTTAAAGCTAAAGTGGCCCACATAATTTAATTTTTCCTTTTAAAACTCCGTTTTTCTATGTATTTTACACCTTTTATCAAATAAATTGCGAAGGTTCCCTTTAAAAACGCAGCAAGCCATGCATATACTGACCTGGCGCATCCACCATAATCTTCTGCGTTTGCAAGTTAATCTATGCAATTTAATGCAAAAGAAGTGTAAAATACGTAGAAAAATGCTGATTTAAAAGGTGAAAATCAAATATTGTGTGTCACTTTAGTTTGGAATCAAGAATTGTGTCAAAAAAGGGTAAATAATGTGAAAATTGAGTTTGTTTGATTTTTAACTTGATGGATATCTCGGGAACGAAACGTTTCCAAAAAATCTTTCAGATTTGTGATCAGCGCCCACAAAAACCCCTGTATTCCAAATTTCGTCAAAATCTGAGTTACCACAACTTTCTAGACAATTACCGAATTTTAGATATTTAGTTTGAAATTTTACCTCTTTTCGTTTATGTATAAATAATACAACTTTTTTTTCTGTAATTCTTGTACTACTGCAATAGTTTTGCTTAAGTCACTTTATCTAGTTTAAAAAAAAATAATATTAAGTTGCATGTTTTATTTAAATTGTTTGAAATAATTTAATTTTTCTCACCAAGTCTTGGTTACATCTTTGTTTAAATTCACATTTGGATCTGTTTAAAATTTGTGATTCTGCTCGTCCTTTAAGGGCACATATATCTGTAAAGAGGGGCTTTAGGAAAAAAAAATATAGGAACTAGTCATATTATTTTGATGTGTTCTATGTGAATCCGAGAGATTGTCCACATATTCTCGGACACCCTGCATATCTCAGATACTTTCAAACTGATTTGGTTCAAATTTGGTACATTTGTTTGAAGTAAAAAGGCACTTTGTAAGTCCTAACTATATTAAAATTATTGGGTCCAGTGACGTCTCAGTGGGCGCCACAACCAATATTATTGTAAAATTAAAGTACACCACCGGATTTTTATTGTAGTTTTTATAGTTTTTTTTTTGATATTTAGTTTTGTTTTTAATTAAAAAAAAACACCACTTTAACTTATTCTAAAAAGTATAAATATACAACATAAAATAAACATTTTCGACCCTAAAGTAAATGCCAAAAATAAGTGGCCATTTCTGATAAAACACATACATGTTGATGCTGTGAGAACTCATTAAAACTACTAAAACAACAATAAAAAATATAGGACCTGAAACCATTGAAAAAAACTAATCTACAGGGTGATTCAGAAATGGATGATGAAACTTAAAGCTGTGATTCTACATGCTAAAGTAATGGTACAGCTTCATTTTTTTTAATTATCATTGGTTTTTGAGTTAAAACCTAAAAAAGTTTTATATTTTAGTGCTTAGATTAGATTAGCCTTGAGGTGGATTGTGTATCCTCTATCACTGCAACCTGCTCAGGTTTATTAAGTGTCTTTCGTCCATAAGTTAGAGAACGCTATCCAAGTCGGTCTTTTTAATCAGACTCCACAAACTTGAAAATGGTAAATCTTACCGCTTTAGGTTTTTCCTCACCCAGCCATGCAAACCTTAGACTACAAAGGGCTTTTTCTTGATGATTTTTTCGCTTGACGCTGTTTTGGTGTTCTTATCCACCAGTCGTGGGATTCCCTCATGATCCATGATTTAATAGATGACCTTAGCATGACGGAATACCACAGTAGGGCTCGGGACTTAGCATTGTCCTGCAAGCCCCCTCCTTTGCCAATTTATCAGCTTCCTCATTGCCTTCGTGCAATAGTTAGCTTTTGGACGCACCCACCTCTTTCAGGGCAGCTACGCAGTCCTGCACCAGCTTAGAGCTGATTTTGCATGAACTGATTACCGTGATCGCTGCCTGGCTGTCCGAATAAATTACTATGGTTTCATCCACATAAGTCATTTTGTTGATTTTCCTAGCACATTGTTCTATGGCTACAATTTCGGAACGCAGTAGGGTGTTGTCCGAGACCCAAGTTTATTTTCATCCTTGGTTTGTCCCCATATATACCTGCTCCAATTCCGTGGTCTGTTTGGGAGCCGTCTGTATACCAGATTAGATCAGCTTTAATGGGAGGGCCTACCTTTACCAGTCCTTTCTATATATGGTATAATTGTTTGAAAACCTTTGTTAAGCCAATAGCTTGGTACCATTTTATCCCAAGGCAACTCACACAGTGAGTTAAGTTAACCCATCCAGTTGTTTTCTTTTTGTGAAATATTTCAAAAAGTAAAAAATTGTAGAGACATTTATAATATTATTTATTTATTCAATAAAAATTTACGTAAATATAAACTACAAGAATATACGTATTGCAATATATGTATGTGGGTATTCGTCTTGGGTTTATTTAAGGAATTAAAAAAGGCGTCGCTTACCAGAACTAACCATTCGTAAGTGTGTATTCGTCTTGGGTTTAATTAAGGAATTAAAAATAAAGCCGTTCCTTACCAGAACTAACCATTCGTAAGCGTGTATTAGTCTTGGGTTTGATTAAGGAATTTAAAAAACGGCGTTACTTACCAGAACTAACCATTCGTAAGTGTGTATTAGTCTTGGGTTTAATTAAGTACCTACCCTTGGTACCCTTTTCTGATTCTAAGAAATATCTTTAATAGTCTTCGGCATCTACCCAGGGTAGTTTTTGCCTTCTTTTTTAGTGCTTGTTTTGTATATTGTTTGCTTAAGCATAAACCGATATGACTCGTATTTGGAGAGTAGCTATCAAATCTCAAGAACTATGACAAAAAACAATTTTTAGTGTAGGTAAAGAGCCCTCTAGCGGCACACAATCAATGTAAATTGTTACTAAAATGATTGATCGCAATCGACTTAGGCTATGTTCCAAATATGTGTTATATCGGTTTTTGCTTAGGCAAACAATTTAAAAATAAGCATTACAAAATTGAACTTTGATGGCTTTTAACTCAAAAACCAATAACATTTTAAAAAAATATGTATATGAAGCTGTACAATTATTTTATCATGTAGAATCCCCGCCTTAAGTTTTGTGATCGATTTTTAAATCAGCCTGTATAATTTAATTATTATAAAAGTAAAAGTAAATCTAAATCTTTCTACAACGCATGACTTTGCTTTATAGAAGTAGTTCAATTACTAATACGCTTTTGACCTAATTTTGAATGCTTTGTGTGCCAAGTATTTAACTAATAAAGATATAATACGCTTATGCTGCAGAATCTTACAATCAATTTAGATGATTATTTTTTGATTGAAGTTGATGAGCTTGCTATTAAATTCACTTACTTTTTGGTTATTGACCTAGAATAATTTAGCCTTGTAGCTACAGGGGGTTCAACTAAAATATACTGGGTTATTTATAACTTGGTACTTTCTTTTAAACACTGCATAAAATGCAAGAAAATAAGAAAAAAAATAAAATTATGCCCGAAAATGCTTTCTTCCAAGATACAGGGTGTTAAAATTTTAAGAAAAAAATGCCTTTCTCATCATAACTTTCCTACCATTCCAGATTTTTTCACGAAATTTGGTTTACAACTTTTGACCATTACATAACATTTATTGCTGTAAAAGAAAAAAAATAAAAGCGGCGGTCGAACAAGATTTGTATAGAATTTTTTTAAGAAAAAAATATTGCACCGTTGCTTTTTCTTTGATTTAATATTATTTTTGAAATACTCATTTACTTTGGGGTTAATTTGGTCTATTCATATTTTTTTGTACAATCAAAGACAATTGTAGTTTTACTATAGACACCCAGAACAGTGCTAAAATTTTGGTCATCAGTTTGGACGCTCGCTTGAAAGAATTTATGAAGCGGCAAATTAATACGTACTGTTTACGTGTGTACTTATAGTCCCTCGATGTATGCCCGCTTCATAAATTCCAATAAGCGGGCGTCCAAGCTGATGACTAAAAATTTAGCATTGATCTGGGTGTCTATAGTGAAACTACAATTGTCTTTGGTACGACGAACGGTTTTCGTTTAAAAAACTAAAAGCCATTTTGATGCGTGGCAAAATCGCTAACATCTGATATGGTGTTTTGTATTTAGAATTCGTTTTTCTTTAATTTGTATTAAAGTAGGGTCAAATACTTACATTACTACAATTTTAATTTCATTAAAAAGTGGTGGCTCTTAGAAAGCTATTACACAGTCAAAAACCTAACTTAGAAATAAAACACCATATTAGATTTTAGCGATTTTGTCATGAAACAAAATGACAAATTAAGCCCAAAGTAAATTAGTATTTCAATAATAATATTGATTTAAAAACAGAGCGGTATTAACTGTTTGAGGCGCCCTAGGCTAGAATTCCCGGAGCGCCTATTTTCCACCAAAAAAAAGTCCTTTCCTTAGGCCATTCCCTCCTTTTCGCGCCTTTTTCTTTCCAAAGCACCTTATTCACAGGGAAATTAGGCACCAAAATCCCCACCCGACCTAAACTTTTTAAAGAATCCCCTGTTTAGCGCCTATTTTTCCATGGCGCCTTAGATTGTAGCCTAGTCAGCCTAATGGCTAATACGGTACTGTTCAAAAAAAAGCTGTGGCGTACTATTTTTCTTCAAAAAATTTAATACAAATCTTTTTCGAAAGCTTTTACAGCAAGAAATATAATTTAATGATCAATAGAAGTGTACCATATTTTGTGGAAATATCTGAAGTAGTAGGAAAGTTATGATAAATAATTAATAGTTTAAAAAAACTAAAAAACACGCTTTTATATGCAACCGAACTAAAAATTAGAAAATAATTTTTCATTAAAAAAATATTGTCATTTCATAGTAAAAGCGTGGGGTGCATTTTACTATTTTTCATAACTTTTCCATCATAGATATTTGCAAATATAATAATTATAACATTTAATATATTTATCACCCCACGCTTTTTACTATGAAATGACAATATTTTTTTTAATGAAAAATTATTTTCTAATTTTTAGTTCGGTTGCATATAAAAGCGTGTTTTTTAGTTTTTAAACTATTAATTATTTTTCATTTTTAGTTTCTGCTACTCTTGACAAAATGGCGAAAAATTTTTTTAATGAACAAGAGTGGCACATTTTAAAATTTTTCCAACAGATTGCAACTCACTAAAAAATTTCTTCTTCATTAAGTAGCAAAGTTTGAAATTTTGCCAACAGATGGCAATCCAGGCAATGTTTGGACCGTTGCCAATATATTGCAACCCACTAAAAAATTTCTTCTTCATTTAATAGCAAAGTTTGAAATGTTGCCAACAGGTGGCAACCTAGGTGTTGTTTTTATAATATAATGGAATTTTTTTCCTGGCGATCAAAAAAGATAACGGGATACTGTTTGCAGATTATTGCATTGTCATTGGTCCTTGATACGTGTGCAAAGTTTCAAAGAAATCGAATAGCTGGAAGTTGGTTAAAATTAGGCTCAAAGATTCCGTTACATAGGCAGCCAGATGGATAGATAGTTACAACCCAAGTTAATAAAAGCGTGTTAAAAATGCATTTTTTCTTTTAAATCTTTTAACACCCTGTATCTCAGACATATTTCAGATATAATTTCATTTGAAAAATTTTCTTATTTTCTTGCATTTTATACAGTGATTATAGGAAAGTATCAACTTAAAAATAACCCTGTATACAGAGTGTCCCGCTAATTATTGCACACAGGAAAACCACAGATTCCTTGTGTCAAAATATTAGGATTTAGAATAAGAAAAATACAGGGGCCAAAGAGAAAAAAATTAATGTAAATTTATTTCGATAGTTTTTAATTTGTTTTAAATATTTTAATGTAACTCGATATCTAAGGGTCTTTTGACATGAACTTTTCAGATCCCATATTACTTTTTTGTGTAAAATTGAGGGAGCTACCGGCACTACTTTAAATTTCCCTAAAACATCGCAACTTTTTGAGATACACTGTATGTACCATCAAGTACCTATACCAGTAAACTCTACTATGTTTTTTACACAAAAAAAGTATACTTTATAAGAAACGCTCTAAGCAACCGTTTTCAAGATATTTGCGTTTAAATTGTTAAGTACAACCGAAAAATATTAATTAGTATCAAGTTTTTTTGTGTTATTGAGATAACACAAAACTATTTTAATAATAGGAAATATGGACATAACTTACTTTTTTAATGGGACAACCTGCATATTATACAACCATTAAATAGGTCTTTAAAAGAGTTTTACAAAAATAGTAGTTTGATATAATCTATCTTTAATAGTTTCTAAAATATGGCCATTTAAAGTGAAAAAGTGAAAAAT
Source organism: Listronotus bonariensis (assembly GCA_014170235.1). Classification (NCBI taxonomy): domain Eukaryota; kingdom Metazoa; phylum Arthropoda; class Insecta; order Coleoptera; family Curculionidae; genus Listronotus; species Listronotus bonariensis. The sequence continues at coordinate 54,929 of JACEGR010002741.1, read as the reverse complement.
AATAGTTATAATTTCCCTTATGACTACAGTCTAAGCTTAGACCTGTAGGTAGTATAGTGAAAATTCCATATAATATTTTTTCAGATTTAAATGGTCATATTTTCGAAAATATTAAAGATAGATACAGGGATTTAAAATCTATTACTAAACTTAAGGGGATGATTCTGCTTATTTTGGTTTTTTTCGTCATATTGCATTTATTTTTTAATCAATCCAGTTGATATTTGGCACACAAATTGGACTTTGCAGATTCTAAAATTTTAAGGTAAAAGTACTTTTTTTAATACCGCCAGAGGGCACTTTACCTAAAACTTAAAATTTATTTACATCATAACTTTTTATTTTAACAGATATCGCAAAGCTCTGGGCGCCATTTTATAGACAATCAAAAGCTTAAAAATAAGGTACTCTTTATTAAAGTCGATAAACCTCACCGTTTAGGCACCAATAGACATCAAATTGTTAAAAATTTAAAAACAAAGTTTTTTTTTAATATTTCACACCGTAGTTCAAAAACTAAGACGTTTAGGACATATGTTTATATAAAGTTTTTTTCTTATTTTCTGTTGTAGAATCACCCCGTAAAGTTTGTCGGTTGAGTTACTGGACACCCTGTATGTATGTAGGTAATTTGATTGAAATTAATGAAAACTTTGATGTCTTTTGGTGCCTAAACAGTGAGGTTTATCGACTTTAATAAAGAGTACCTTATTTTATAAGTTTTAGATTGTCTATAAAATGGCGCCCCAGCTTTGTGATATCTGTCAAAATAAAAAGTTATGATGTAAACAAATTTTAAGTTTTAGGTAAAGTGCCCTTTGGCGATATTTAAAAAAGTACTTTTGTCTTAAAATTTTAGAATCTGCAAAGCTCGATTTGGGTACCAAATATCAACTGGATTGCTTAAAAAATAAATGCAATATGGCAAAAAAACAAAATAAAAATTGAACTTTGACGTCTTGTAACTCGAAAACGAATGACATTTTGAAAAAAGAATATATGTAGCTCTACCCTTATTTTGTCAAGTAGAATCACCCCCTTAAGTTTCGTGATTGATTTTTGAATCACCCTGTATATCAAATGTGGTATTTTTGTAAAGCTTTTACTGGTGGTATAATATACAGGGTGCCTTATTAAAAAAAGTAAGTTATGCCAATATATTCTGTTAATAAAATTGTTTTGTGTAATCTTTATAACAGAAGAAAAAAATTGATAAAATACTCTAAAAGTTAGTTTTTGGATCATTTTTTTAAGTTAAGAAATAAAAAGTTATAGGCATTTAAAATGTGGACAAGTTTGATTGGACGCACAGTACATACGGAGTAGCGCCAAAAAGTTTTAGTTTTAGATAACTTTAAAGTAGGATAGATAGCGTCCTTTAGGTTACACATAAAAATAAATGTCAAATATAAATATTTTATATTAAAAAATTCGTAGGTACCTAGTTTCATGACAATATTCAAAACGTATCAAAAATTGGTGAAAAAAATTGAAAACTTTTTTTTTTTTGACACTGTATCCTCCCTATTATCAACTTTTGGACATGGGTATGTTTGGTTAAATCTTAAAATTTTGGCTTAAGGAATCTGTGCATTTTTTGTGCATCAATAACACAGCCCCACAAAAAAATAAAAGTAGGTGGTCCGAAAGACTAGACCATGATATCTCTATGTTTTTGGGGTCGCTGAATCCGAACCTGGGGACGGTTTTACCCAATCAGGTCTGGGTCAAGGTCATTTTAGGTCAATCACAGCCCAACAAGTAAAAAAAGTTCTCTCTCTCTCTCTCTCTCTATTTTTTCTTGGTTTTGGTCCCTTCAGGTCCAATCCACCACTCTCCCCCTTCCGGACTATGCTTTCCAGGGCTTCGTCGGCGGAAAATCTAGATAATCGAGCTCGTAGCTCCCAGACATTCCAAAAGAAAACAAAAATAAAGTCTGCACTGTCCGGAGGTCAAACAAAGAGTTTTCTAAAAAAAAAAGTTGAATTTCCGAAAGACCGGACCATGGTATCTTTTTGTTTTTGGGGTCACAGAATCCGAATCTGGGGTAGGTTTGACCCTATTAGGTCAGGGTAAAGGTCTTTTCAAGGTCAGATCATCAAAATTTATGGAAAAGGGACCACAATCGTGATATTTTTATGTTTTTAAAATCGCTGAATCCGAACCCGGGGTCAGTTTAATCCCATCAGGTCATGGTCAGGGTTATTTTTAAGGTCAAATGATTAAATTTATTAAAAATAGATCAGAATTATGGTATATTTATGTTTTTAGGGTCGCTGAATTCGAATCCGTGGTCAAATTTACCCTTTGAGGTTAAGATCAAGGTCATATCATGGTCAAATTATCAGAAGTTATCGTAAATGCACCAAAATCATGATATCTTGGGGTTTTTGGGTCGCTAAATCCAAATCCGTAGTCAAATTGACCCTCCTGGATTTGGATTAAGCGACCCCAAAAACATAAAGGTACCACGTTCATTGTGGTCTATTTTTAATGAATTTTGATGATTTGACCCTGAAATAACCTTGATCATGACCTGATAGAGTCAAACTGACTTCGGATTTAAATTCAGCGACCCCAAAAACATAAAGATATCCCGTTTGTGGTCTATTTTCAAAAAATTTAATGATTTGACCTTGAAAAACCTTGACCATAACCTGATGGGGTCAAACCGACACCAGATTCAAATTCAGCGACCCCAAAAAAATAAAGATACCCCGTTTGTGGTTAATTTTCAAAAATTTTTAATGATTTGACCTTGAAAAAACCTTGACCATAACCTGATGGGGTCAAACCGACACCAGATTCAAATTCAGCGACCCCAAAAAATAAAGATACCCCGTTTGTGGTCTATTTTCAAAAAATTTTAATGATTTGCCCTTGAAAAACCTTGACCATAACCTGATGGGGTCAAACCGACACCAGATTCAAATTCAGCGACCCCAAAAAATAAAGATACCATAGTCTAGTCTTTCGGACCACCATCTTTTATTTTTTTGTGGGCTGTGTAATTAGCGAAAACCCTGTATATTCATTGCTGCCTAAATTTTACATTAAACCAAGTTTAGTTATGATTAAACTTAAATTTTTTAGACATAGGAATATATTTTTTTTAATTATTACTATGCCGGCTAAATATTCTTTAAAAAAAGTATTTTTTTTTGCACATGTGTAGACTAGAAAAAGCACATTTAGATTATTTTAGGGTGGGCCAAAAATAGACAAAAATTGTGTTTTTTTATAGCTAATAATGAAGAAATGTATCTGAAATTATTGTTAATGTTATTTTTTGTTATTAATAATTTATGCTAGTAAACTAACCAATAACCTTTGGTCATTTGAAAAACTGGTGTAGTGTCCCTTTTATACATATTTGTTTTGCATTATCAATATAAAAATAAAGGTGGTGTGTATTAACTCGAAAGGTGAAAAGAGATCTTCCCTTTTCAACAGTTAAGAGAAAAAAAATCCTGCTTTTCGTGTCATTTACCTGGACCCTCTCCACTGACTCGTTTCGCCTGCCTCGTAGGACTTATCAAAGTGGCTGGACCGGCTCCGTGGTGAATAACACGAAAAGCAGGAGTTTTTCTCTTAACTGTCAAAAGGGGAGATCTTTATTCATATTGTACTACGACAGTAGGGATTTATTTCCATTTATTTTTCTACACTTCGAAAGGTGTGAGTGTGACACATAAAAGGTTTTGTTAGTCTCTAGCCTAGTATAGCATACACGGTCTTCAGAAACTCTACCAAGAAACTTTAGGGAGTGATTTTCGATTAAAAAATAACAATAAAAGTTTACATGAAAATGTCCTAAACGTCATATTTTTCAAACTACATGATGTCAAAATTAAAAAAATCAATTTTTTTATAACTGTTATACGACTTTATTATTATTATTTTTTATTTTGAAGACATTTGTAAAATACTAAATAATAATAATATTATTAATCTTTTTTATACCTATAACTTTAAAATTAGGTATTAGCGATATGAGCATGCCGAGAAATGGTTTGTAGTTATTTACGCGAAATCCATACATCAAATAAAAAAGTCAGAGATCAAATTTATTCAAAACTTAAAGGCAATTTACATAATTTTAATTTTAGAAAAATACCGTGGCGTACCATTTTTTTTCTCTTTACAAATATTTCAGTGGTGGGTATTTTTTTCTTCGATGACCTTTGAGGCCTAGACAACAAATTAAAAAAAAACTACATATATTGGTATAAAAGTTATTATAAACAAACTTTTCCTAAAGTTATTAACACCCTGTAATTCAGGAAATAAGTCTTTAGAACATACAGGGTGATTCAAAAATCGATCACGAAACTTAAGGGGGTGATTCTACTTAACAAAATAAGGGTAGAGCTTCATATAATTTTTTTTTCAAAATGTCATTTGTTTTCGAGTTATATACTTTTTTCCTATTTTTATCATAATAACCAAACTATCTTGTCGATGGTCAGTTTGAGTGATATGTAACGAAAGATCCACACCTGTAAATTATTTAAAAATCTATAGCCGCCATTGCTCAGCAACTAAAACATTTTCGGCCCACTCTACTTCTAGTGTTTTTTGTCTGTTTTGTGCTAACACTAAGTGTTCTAACTATACCAAAGTCCTTTTTAGGTGACGATTCGACGGAAAACCTAAATCCTAGCTTAAACGTGGACGATTCAGTGTTGCCGCCCGAATGGAATAGAAAATCCGACCATTTTTATGGAGTTTCCGACAGTTTGTACGATAGAAACCAGGTTACGCGACATAAAAATGGCGATCCTATTGCGGATTGTTTCGGCATTATCGCTAGAAATGATTCAGCTATTTTGGCTGTAGCCGATGGGGTCAATTGGGGTAAGAAACTGACTTTAAGCTTGCCCTTTTATTGAATTTGCAATGTATATATTTATGTATGTATGTACGGGTGGAATCTTTTAACTCGATTTTGAAGCATTTATCCTTAGCCGATTAAGCTGAATTTTGATATACACGTTTAGTTTGGATGACAATGCATGAATAGCTTTGTGAGGTCGTTCTTAATCTAACATGGCAGAAGCCCCAAGATGGCGGACTGGTTACTTTTAATGCAGTCCTAAAATACCGCCGTCCAACGGAAAAACACCGTATGTGCATACACTAATCATATCACATGCGGTGTTTTTCGTTGGACTGCAGAATATGGTTATCAAGTAATAGGACTTGCTGAGAGTAACTCGAAAAAAGTGACATCTTTCTAAATCCAACATGGCGAAACACCCAAGATGAAATAGGGTAAATGCGGAGAGTTGCCGTGGCGGGATCGATGCCGCTTTTGTCATGTTTTAGTGATTATGGCATAAAGTGGGTAACCAAGTATACCCAAGATAGAAGTTTATCTTTTGGTAAAGAGTTATAACATCCTCTGTGTTTTTATTTGTAAATATCCTAGTCCCTGGGCCAGCAATGAGCTAAGCGTAGATAAATGTAATACTTACATCTTTGTACGATAGAAACTAGGTTACGCGACATAAAAATGGCGATCCTATTGCGGATTGTTACGGCGTTATCGCTAGAAATGATTCAGCTATTTTGGCTGTAGCCGATGGGGTTAATTGGGGTAAGAAACTGACTTTAAGCTTGCCCTTTTTTAAAAACTTTTATTTAATTTGCAATGTATATATTTATGTATATATGTACGGGTGGAATCTTGTAACTCGATTTTGAAGCATTTATCTTTAGCCGATTAAGCTGAAATTTGATATACACGTTTGGTTTGGATAACAATGCATGAATAGCTGTGTGACGTCATTCTTAATCTAACGTGGCAGAAGCCCCAAGATGGCGGACTGGTTACTTTTAATGCACTCCTAAAATACCGCCGTCCAACGGAAAAACACCGTATGTGCATACACTAATCATATCACATACGGTGTTTTTTCGTTGGAGTGCAGAATATGGTTATCAAGTAATAGGGCTTGCTGAGAGTAACTCGAAAAAAGTGACATCATTCTAAATCCAACATGGCAAACACCCAAGATGGCGGACTTTTGTGACATGGTATCAAATAAAAGGGATTTTTAAAATAAACTCGAAAGCTAAAGCGACGTCATTCGAAATCCAACATGGCGGAACACCAAAGATGGCGGACTAGATATTTTTAATGCCTTTTTACAATATGGGTATCAAATGAAAAGGCTTGCTGAGAGTACCTCAAAAATAAAGTGCCATCAATTCAGTAACGCGGACCAAGTTTTTATGCTTTTCTACCATATAAGTATCAAGTCAAAGGAGTCCTCGACGCAAATGCCTAATTGTATTGCAGCTAAAATTATTAAAGTTAACCGGCAAAATACCTTGCAACAATGATGCCCTGAATAAGATAAATAGACTGAGAAACCTGTTTAGAGATAACTAAAAAGTAAAAAATATATTAAAACTTATTTTACAAACAAGCTTTTATTTAAATGCACTAAAAAGAATAAAGTAAACTTCTTCTTTAAAACTTTTACTATAAAAATATAGCGTCTTTATACAATTTATATAATATTGTTGCAGATTTTTAAAAAAATTGTTAAGATTAGAGAATTTTAGAGAGTAAGGATCATTTAATTTAGTTTGTTAATTTATTTAAATATTTTACCTTAGTTTTTCAAGTTCTATCATCACTTTGGATAGTTTACGAAAACCCCCGAATTATCTATTGAGAACTTTTATGCCATCCTGTACTATGGAATTTTCGCGATATTTTTCCATTTTTCTAGATCATTCTCCACCCTTCCACCATACTATAAAAGGGCGACGGAAACCTCCGTTTTAGTTAGTATAGATTCGACTTTTGTAAGTACTGTTCATTTTGCGACATTGACAAGTTAAGATTTTGTCGTAGTTGTAATCATAGTTACGTTTAATTGTTAATAAAGGTATAAAAACGAAGACACGTGTTGATATACGAGGTGTTTCGTAACAATATAAAAGCTTGTCGCAATATTTACCCAAGTGTATAAACAAATAAATAAATTAACTAAATCTGATTGCTTTTAACTTTTTTAATTTTCAAACTAAGTACGCAGCAGAACTTAAATCTCGCGACAAGCTTTTATGTCGTATAAATTATTGTGTAATGACACTATATTTTATAGTAAAAGTTTTGAAGAAAAAGTTTAATTTATTCTTTTTAGTGCATTTAAATAAAATCTTGTGTTAATAATAGTTTTTTACTTTTAATTTATTAAAGTTAAAATTATTTTACCAAAATAACGCATGTTTTACATTGCCCTAACTTATTTTTTAGGTGAGAAAGCAAGTATAGCAGCAAAATCCGCGATTCACGCTTCTTTACATTACCTCAACAAAACAATTTTTAACGACACCAAACCCTTCGAAAAACTCACAACCAAGACTGATGAAGTTGCGCTAACCAGCGATACGTTGAACCCTAATGAAAATATGAATTTAGTAGCGAATACAAGGGAAGTGTTTGTTTGTCTTCTAAGAGCCTTTAATTGTGCGCATGATCTCATCTTAGAAAATAAGGTAATTTAAAAATAAATCTTAAATTTATAACATTTGTTCTTTTGTTACTGTGTAATTTAGTCTACCATAAAACCACTTATTATTTACTCCGTATTATATTATAGCATAAAATCACTATGGGTATAAAGTATGCGGCTTGTTCACCGTATATTGAGGTCAACAAATTTACTATTTAGAAAAACAATCCAAACTGTATACTGCTGAAGCAGGATGTTGTTATTCCCTACCCCCTAGTTGTTTTGTAAGTTTTACGGTTTAATGAAAGCATAAATTCACATTTTTCACGTGACTATGCTACAGCTGCGGTATCAAGCGTCAAGCAACGAGGCGAAAACGGCAAATGTGAAAGCGTTTTGCCGTTAAGAAAGGGTATGCTAAAATAATGATCATAGGCAGCAGATCTCTATGTTAGCGTAGTGTAAGGGCCATTCACACGAAACGGTACGATAGGGAAATTTAATCGAAATGATATTTTAACCAAATCGGGGGCTGTGTAGACACGATGCGCTATTATCTGTTTAAATGCGAATGCGCTAAATACTCTTCTGGACAATTGTTTTTGACTTTGGCATATGGGGTGTAAATATGTTTGTTTTGTTGTATTGGTATTGTATACGTCGTTAAACACGCGTAAATAGAAGATATAGATATTGGAAGCATCCTATATCAAAAATATGTCTTTCTTTCTCTTCCATATCTTCGAAATTCTCACTTAATAGAGAACATATTTCTTTTCATGCTGACAATTTTACATTTATGTCTTAAAATATGCCCAGTGTTTTATTTCATAATTAAAAATTTAAATTACGTAATGTATGCAATTATAAAAATATGCCAAATAGGCTTTTTTAAAATTTTACAACATACAACCAAAAATAATGTTTTGAGGCAGAAATAATGGTCACACTTGGTTCTTTTAAAAGTAAACTTTGATTACCATATTAAAAATAAACACCATATTTTGAAATAGGGTAAATGCGGGAGAGTTGCCGTGGCGGGATCGATGCCGCTTTTGTCATGTTTTAGTGATTATGGCATAAAGTGGGTAACCAAGTATACCCAAGATAGGAGTTTATCTTTTAGTAAAGAGTTATAACATCTTCCGTGTTAAAGTCACATATCGTCCAGATCCATATTCTCAATTTCTAGCCACAGGAATCACGGTAACTGCCTGGCTCACCTCATTTTCCTAGATGTACGCACGATGAGCCCGGCACCCCATAAACCGCACCAAACAATCACTTTTTGTGGATACATCGGCTTTTCAACAATCACCCTTGGACTTTAATTTACCCAAATGAGGCAATTTTTCTTGTTAACGAATCCACGAAGAATGAGATAATTCGGCACATAAACGACATTCAAACTCAATTATGTCTCAGAGTCATAATAAAATATATTAAGGGAATTTTCTGAAAACTTTGTGTTTTATTTAACACCATACGTTTATATTGGACCCCTCTTTATATGTATGAACAGATAAAAAAAAACTTTGTGTGAGTTTTATCACAAATAAAGTATCTGCATATTCACACCTTTGTTCAGGATGTCTTATTTTCTTTCAGGGTATGTTAACAACACTTACTGTAGCTGTCATACTACCTCTAAAGCAAAAGTCACCACCCGTTACAGAAAACGGAGTAAGATTAAGTAATCACGAACCTCGTTATGTATGTTGCGTGTGCAACGTGGGAGACACCCTGGCTTATGTGTATTCACAGAAGTATGGAATAAGGGAGTTGACTAAAGGTACGATATCACGTTTTAAAGGAAAAAACAGTCTTATTCTTGTTGAAACGATCCAAATATTACTTCGAAGTTTTCAAATAAGTTAGTTTACCGGCTATTATCCACAATTATTTTCGATATTTATTTCAGAATTTAGAGTAAAATAGGTATCCTCTTCATTTAATTAATTCACTTTTACCACAAAATTTTTAGACTTTGAGTTAAAAGGAAGAATTAACATTCATACTGTCCGTGAAACCCAACTTACCATTAGAACTCAAATAACAATTGCTTTGTAAAGTCCAAATAGCAATAACAATTTTATGGTGTCTAATGAAACCTCAACTCATAAGTAAAGTCAAACCAAAATAATTTTCTTTAGGTTCCCATGATGTCCACAGCAACCGGGATATGCGAGACGCTCTAGGAGCCCTGGGACCTGTAGACGGCATAAACCCGGAACTTAGCAACCTAACCCTCTCCATAACAACTCTACACAAAGGCGATATAATTATGGTAGCCAGCGACGGATTGACAGACAACTTCGATCCTAACGTCTGCAGGTTCACTGTCAACTCCAACATAGATCCTCCCAAATCGAGAGTTAAGAAGACATCTAGTACAGTCGTAACAGCTAGTCATCAAGTCAGTAGTCAGCATCATAGTCATCATAGTCAACCTGAAATTAAAGCTCAATCCAGTAGTCTTAGTCAAAGTGCCCATAGTCAAAAAGTAGAAGAACCAACGCAAAAACCTCCCATCAAGCCACCGAGAAGAAGTAAAAAAGGTGGCTCAGTATCTAGCGCAAGCAATTCAGAAAGATCAAATTCTTCTGTTGAAAGAGATAATTTACAACAACAGGGTAGTTCAACACAACAACCAGATACCTCTAGTAAACCTCCTCTAAGTCAGAAACTTGTTGATGAAGTGGATGAGGCCAGAAAAAGAACCAGCACCATCCGGAATACGAGAATCCCTTGATAGCGCAGTTCATGAGGGAAAACTCACTTGACGACGCGAAACCAGCGAAAAGTGAGGTTAAAAAACCACATCCAGTTATAGAGAATAAAGCTAGCAGTCTTAGAAAGCAAGCTTCAAGTCAGAGTAGGCATGAAAGCGGCCGCAAGCTAACGCCGCCTCAGAGGAACACCCCAAAGACCTTGGAAACAAGTCGCATGAAATCAGAAACAGTGGGCTACAAATTTTTAAAGTCAAAGACATCACTAGACCTAAGGTCGTCCAACCCAAACAAAGTTCATATTCTTCGAAACGATGATGGCATTCCTTACGTGACTCCCATCCAGCGATACGAACTCCAACTGCTTCTCATGGAAGATATCCTGAGGAACGGCATCTCGGGTCGAGAGTCTCCTATAACCACAGCAAAGAAACTGTGTGAAAGTCTCGTTAGTTTTACAATGAGCATAACCTCCGCCAAAAGGCGGACTCTGGAGGACCCAGATATGTACTTTGATAACAGAAACGGAGTCTTGGTGGAGGTATCTGGTCAAGAGAAGAAACTCAGGAGGAAAAAGGGTCTGGAAAAGGTGCAATCTTTACCGGGAAGCTGGATCACGTGACTGTCGTAGCGTATAACGTGGGGAATTTCGCCTTTTGAGTTGGTTTTTTGGTTGAGAGTACAAAGTTATTTATTTTTATAGGTTATGTAAGGGCATTTTTATACGGTAGATTAATAAGATGTTAGATTAAGAAAATTTTTGCAAGTGCTTTACAGTTTCGTGATATACCGGGTGGCATAGTGTTACGACACAATTTTTTATGGTAAACTAAAAATATGAAATATACAATTTTGTTCTATTTTTAAAAACAAAAGTAGTTAGTTCCTGGGAATTTTTCACATTTTTAGTTATAACTCACCCTGTCAAAAGAAGTAAAATTTTATATTTATCAGTTTTAGACCATGCGAACAGTTTTCCAAAAATTTCGTTTTAAAATTCAAAAATTTTTGGTCCATTTGTCTTTTTGTAACACCTATCCTGGGACACATTGTATGGTCGTTTCTTTATAAGCATCCTGTACAATACGTTATTTTTCATTTTCTTTTTACCCGAATATTCTAAGTTTATACTTTTTTTCTTAATTATACAACTGTTTTCCATAGAAGATCGAAATCGTATGTAATACACCCGGTACATAAAAGGGCAGCTTACTCTTTTTTTTGGGACAATAATATTCTGTTGGTAGATCTAAATTTTGGTAATGATTATGGTCGTTTTACACTTACAAGAACAATTCCATAAAAAAAATACTGTAATTATATAAAAACTTTTGGCAATGGTATTGAGAAATGCGCAAGAATTGACGCAGAACAATTTTTGTGAAGATTATTTTTGTTATTATTATCCATAAATACATATCCCTATTTAGAACAACATATACAGGGTGATTCTTAACCTGTACACATAAATATTAAAAATTATTGCTAAGGACAATTACTAATAACGAAAAAAAATTAGTAAAATATTTGTTGTTAAGGAGATAATGGTAGGGAAGTCTAAGAGGGGATTTCGGGATTTACTACAGAATGGCAGATAGTATTATTGTATTTCCTCAAAAACTAAAATAATTTCTTTATAAAAATATAATTTAGTTGCATATTTCAGTAAAGTGTGGGTGTAAAATGACCTTTAAAGCGCTCTTTTGGTTAATAGCGATGTTTTACCTGTAGAAATACTTCAACATAAATATGTATTATCTGTAAGTTTTTCCGACATGGGGACGACCATATTTACCATCGAAATATCGCCTTTTAGAAGTTAAGGTATCTCCCAACTAGAAGGAAAAAATCCCGTTTTATTTGTGGCTTAAAAGACATGTTAGAATATTTGTGTAATGGTTTAGATCATTTAAAATAATCCCTAGAAGACTGAGGACGTAAATAAACGTTTCTGCTGAGAAATAGTCATCCATATAAAAACATCTACAGGTACATATTACGTAAAAATAACTGCCATAATTCCCTACCATAGTAAGTATTTTAACTATTTCTAAAGTTAAAGGTAGTATTAAAATTATAATTTAGTTTTCTATGATGGTTTAATTATTGTTTCTAATATAAAAGCAGATAATTGGAGTGTTCGGAGAAAAATCCCATTCAGAATTTTATTATTAAGTACCTTTTTTATGATTCTCTAAAGAGCATAAAGTCCTCTTGCACAGCTCTGTGTTTAATACAAAGTTTTACACAAATATTGAAGGACTAGCGGTTTAACGTGCCTTCCTGAGCACAATTTGAGAGAGTTTCTTTGGCCACTTCAATCGTTAATAAAAATATGCTTTAGGACTATAAAAATATGCCTTGTTAAAGGAAATAAAATTGTTAGTCGATTCCATCATCTTTTACCAAACCATCATGTTATAAGACTATGTCATGTCTAACTACACTGTGCCACTTTTTCAAACGCTCGAATTGTCTGCTTCTTTTAGAGGCCTAACCTACCTTCTATTATTTATGTGCAATGATTTATATGTACTACATAATTTCAAATGTAAACCCTAAAAAATTAAATTAAATTCAACTATTTTTGTATACTAAAAAGTATTTTTATATTAAAAAGGATGTGTATTGATGTGTTTTTTTTTCTATGTTTGTCATGTATCAGTGAGATGTAAAAGTTCAAAATTGTTTCTTGTGCAATTTAATTAATATTTTTTTGTTAACTGTTTTGGTTAAATAAACGACTATTTAAAATTTTAAACACTATTGGTCTTAGGAATAATATATTTAATGATTTTTAGATGTTTCGTCGTCATCAGTTTGTAGTTAATATTACTTGTTTCTGTTTATATATTTGTATTGCTTATTAAAGACGACTTTTTTAAGATATAAATATTTATATTTGCACAGAATATAGAAAAATCAAAACAAAAAACAAAATTTACCCTAAAACTAAAAAAAAGGGTCATTAATATACCTTTGCTTTTATATAATTATTACCTATGTTATTCGTACAGACGATAAAAATTTACAAGTTATAGGGAATTATTGGAATTCACATAAAAGGTCTAGCAGTAATAAATTCAGCAGTATTTTGACTTCTTCATGCTCAGTAGTTGGTTTTAAATAAGGGAAACTTTATTAAAGTTACTGCTAGACTTTTAATTGTGCCAAAAATATAGTCAGTCAGTTTCCCTTCCTTATTTTGACATTTGAAAACAAAATGAGGTTAAGGGTTAAAGTAATTTTGTTTATTTTCAATTTTGTCTTTAAAAAGATATGCTAAAAAAGATAAAACTTCTCCCCTTGTGCACTGGATACCTACAAAACAAATAAATAAAATGAGACTAAAAAAATAAAAACAAATAGTATTCCAGTTTTAGGTTAAAAAAATAATACAAGCATGTCATGTTGCATCTCTCAGTAACACTTCTTCACATAGACGCGTTAAGGTTTAGCAGTAATAAAAATAAGGTTTTTCCCTTAATACTGCCAGCACTATTTACTATTCCAATAATTCCCTAGTAATTAAATACTGTTTTATAAACGGTTGTTCTACTAATACAATAAACTGTATATCTCCGGCACTGAACCATATAAAAACAAATATTTGTAATTTGTTTTTATATGCACTAGTAACATGACCGAAAAATGGGGGATGTGACGTCATAACACGTGACACTTTTAAAGCCGTGTCCAGACTTGCAACAATTCGCCAAACATCCGTTCAAACTAACCAACTTGTCGCAGGCTCCTTTGACTCCAAAAAACTGATAAGCTCTAGATCACCGGCAAATTATTCGCCAAGCCCTTGAAACGACGTGAATTCCGTCCACGTCCGCGCTATGTGGCCGGGTATGCGACGATGGAGCGGCACGGTAATTGTTGCAAGTCTGGACGCAGCTTTATATTTTTGGCGACGCCCATGTTGAAAAAAGATGTATAAGAATGTTATAGGCTTAAATTTAAACAGTTTGTTTATGTTGGCTGACTTGACCTTAAAAATGTAAACTACAAAAGTTTTTTTTAAAGAACCACACAGAAAACACCCGATGAAGATGCTGCGGCATGCCTGTGGGCAACATTTTTTCTCTTGCGTTTATTTTTTTTCATACGACCACCTAATTTGGGTGATGCGTGGCCGTAAGGAAATTGCTCACCACCGCCAAAAGATGATGCAAGCGAAGTAGAACTACATGAGCAGCAGCGGCACTTGAAGTTAAGGCACTTAGTTCAGGTGCAGTTTGTCTATAGGATTTTGTTAATATTTCATTTTCAGCACCCTACGGGGCTGCCAGCATTTTCTGTGAAATCGGTACAGCTGGCCGTACAACCACGTTACTATGGACACATCGACACATACTTTGGTTCAATTCGGTTTTTCCTTCCACGTCTTTTTGCGGTCGGTTTCGTTTTTTGGAACGCACAGGTCAAAAGCTCATCTACAGCTGCAGATAGTCCTTCACTTCTGAAGTCTGGTAATGACAAGTCGAAGTCCATTTCTGACACTTCCTGGTTTATGTGAACCTGGGTTGATTTATCCTCGATACCCAACAAAGTGAGAATATTTTCTCGAGACATTTTTTAAAGTTTACTTGAAAACACGTTGCGCGATTGAGGTTTAGATTAAACCGAGTTTTAAGTTAAACTGAGTTTGTGTTGTTTGTTGTTTATTTATGAACATATACAGTAAGCCAAATACTAGAAAACATTGTTATTTACTTTTCAGCAATATTTACGAAGCTTAAAATTGCCCAAAATCTTTACAAGAAATCATGTTTTTTCTTTCAGTGTAGCAGGGTTTTGTGGTTCATACAAAAGAACTACTGATATAAAAGAACTACGACTATATCGACCCTTCTTCTTTCGGTATAACTAAACATACATTAGATGAAGATAAACATATACACAACTGTAAAATCCTATAGACAAATGACAATAAAAAAATTGATAATAGGGATATATAGGGCCGCGACATTCGGCCATATTGCTTTGACGTGTTATGACGTCACATCTCCCATTTTTGGCCATGTTATTCAGTGCCGGAGATATACAGTTTATTGTATTAGTAGAACAACCGTTTATATAAGAGTTTTTAATTTTTATTAAGTTGTAAATTCTTCTACTTTAAATAAAAAATATTTGGAATTACATCTTTCAACAAATATCACTTCCAAAACAATGCAAAATGAAATGCGCAAATTCTAGACGCCACTGGATTGATCATTGGCTTTGATTTTACCCAGTCTTGCCAACTTTTCTCCGTGGAGTGCCCTTCCTTGCGTCCCCGACCTCGAACCGCCTGAAAGTTGAGGATATGTCGCAACCTTATAAATATAAACTAACCTTGTCTACCACCACCCAACATAACCTCACTTTCTGGTCACGTACACAATATTTACAGTACCTATGTTTATGTTTTAAAAAACCCTGGAAAAATGACTCAGTTTTCAAGCCACGAATCTGTAAGTTTAGAAAAAAACATAGAATTAGGCGATAGAATAACAGAAACAGACCCTGCACAAATTAATGAAGTCTATGAAATAAGTAGATGTGCTGATTGGATTCGTAGCAATGGATTTCAAAAAGTATGTAAAATTATATTTTCCGTGTTAAAATGTTTAAAATTGATTGTTTTAGGTATGCTTACAATTTCCAGATCATTTATTACCAGATTCTACGGACGTAGCTTTAAAATTACAAAATAAACTGGGGCTGACAGTTTATGTATTGGGAGATACAGCATATGAAAGGTACTTTTATGTTTATAAGAACAGTTAATTTATTATAAGACTGTAATAAATAGAAAGCCTCAGTAATTTTACAATATACACACCTACTATATCAAACTTAGTCCTTTTATTTTTTAGTTGCTGTATTGACTATGTCGCTGCAGCACATATAAATGCCGAAGCCATCATCCACTTTGGACCCACTTGCTTTTCCAAAACATCAGCAGATGTTCCTTATTTAAATATATATGATAAACACCCACTAAATGTTGATGATGTAAAAAGGTGCTTTTTTCAAGTATTTGATGGTACAGAAGAAAATGTTGTTTTAGTTATAGATACTGGGTATATACATCAATTTGGTATGTAATAATATGTTAAGAATGTGGTTATCATTATCAACTGCCAAGATTTTGCTTTTAGATAATATTTTTGAGCAATTAAAAAGCTATAAAAATCTAGATATACAAAATATTGATGAAGAAACTTTAAATTTAGAGAACAAGACTGTTGTTTTTATTGGAGGTGACCAAAGAAAACTAATGAATATAGACCTCAATTATAGACGTAAGTGTGTTTAATTAAAATGATAATAAAGAACATTATTTAAAATATTACCAATAACATAATATCCATTTTTTAGCTAAATCCCTATATTATTTAGACCCAAACAAAAAAACACCAGAAATAGTACAGTTTGAAATAGATCCTAGAATACTTAAAAGACGATACTTTCTTATGGAAAAAATAAAAGATGCTCAAACTGTGGGCATTGTTATAGGAACATTGGGAGTAAAGAATTATTTGAAAGTTATAGAAAGAGTAAAAAAATTAGTGGAATTGAGTGGTAAAAAGTATTACCTTATTAGTGTTGGAAAGCCAACTGTAGCTAAATTAGCTAATTTTGCAGAGGTAAAAGTATTCACAAAGTAGTATGATTGCAAAAGGGCTTTTTCTTTGAAATAAAATAGACATTTAATGTATTATACTAAATATATCTATATATTTTTTTAAATTTTAGATAGACATTTATGTAATGATAACATGTTCTATGAATAATATTTATGAAAGTCGAGATTTCTACAAACCTATTGTAACTCCATTTGACATAGAGATGGCACTGAACACCAATACAGATGACCTACAGTTTTCTTATGATTTTAATAGATACTTAAATACTTTTAATGCTTTGGATAGCATACAAATTAATGGAAATGAAATAGATGTGAGTCTTTTAACTGGAAAAATAAGATCTAATACACATCAACAAGAAAGTTTTTCTGAAAATATTACAAATAATGATGAAAGTCAAATAGCTTTAAGATCAGAAGGGACAGTCGCAGTGAATAGCAATTTTGGGGCAGGGTTTCTTAATGAAAGGTCTTGGAAAGGATTAGAACAGAATTTAGGGAAAACTGAGGTCAAGATAGCCGAAGAAGGAAGAAAAGGAATTGCCCAAGGATATGATAATGAGCAATTTTGATATTAAATTAAAAAAGCTGCTTTTTTGTTTATAATTTTGGTAACAGATAAACAGGTGTAATGTTAAAAAAATTGTGACGTTTGTTAAAATCTTGTATATATATGGTATGTAAAATTATATGTTTTTTTATATCTGTTGTTTACTTGTTTTTTATTTTTTTTATATCTGTTGTTTACTTGTTTTTTATTTCATCATAAAGATTTATTAGTTTAGATGATAATATTATAAAAGTAGGAACCAGTAAAAAAAAAAAAATCAGATGGATTAAATTATGTTTCATATATCGCCATAAGAAAAAAGAGATCCTTTTCCTGACCTGCATCAATTTTAGGCGAAGAACCAATTTTAAAACGGTATTTACCAGTCGTTTATGTTGACGTTTAAACAATGTATTGTACATCAAAGTTGGCGCCAATTATTACCGTGGTTATAATTGGTTGAACGCCTAAAATTAATGCTGGTAATCGACGATAAGAGATTAGAAAGCTCCCCTGGAGAAAATTCCCCCTAGGTGTTCTCACTTTATTCAAATTGTCAACCTTTAAATGTAATGGAAAGGGGCAAATAAGAAATTTTACACCCTTTCCATCAAAAATGTCTACTCTCTAATTCCAAAATAAATCATTTAAAAAAAAAATCAGATCTCCAATTAAAAAAAATATTAGGTTAATGCTGTTTTTATTCAGAGTTGGTTCATATTCAAATAGTCAGTATTTGGAATAGTATTCAGAATACATTTTGCCGGTATTCGAATAGTATTTGAATACATTTGTCTGTTCGGTATTCAGCAGAATACTTTTTTGGTTAGTATTCGGGATTGTGTATTCAAATACTTTTTTCGAGTATTCGAATACCGGCGTATCGAGGATTCGAATAGCGAAATGTGGAGAGCAGTATTTGAATACTAAAATAAAGTTATCATAATTGGAATACCAAAAGAAAAAAAAGAAGAGGATCTTTTTTTCCTCAGAATTTGTGGGTAGTGGTACAAGTTAGGCGCGTTTAAAATTTAGAAAAATAGTGCAAAAGAAAAATAGGAAAAACTTTCTTTTTTTGCTTTTCAAATTTTTTAATCATCGGGTTCGTTTTTCAAGTCTTCTTTTTTGCAGTATTCAAATACTTTTTTCTTCCAAGTATTCAAATACTCAGTATTCGAATACTTTTTTTCCGGTATTCGTATTTGAATACCGATTTTCCGTATTCGACCCAACTCTGTTTTTATTGATAATTTGATATTTTCTGTTGGTAACTGCTCCCGCACTCAGTAACTGGATAGAGAAAAAATTCGTTTCTATGCAATGTAAATCATATGGCAATTTAAGGAGATTTCTTTTCTATCGAGTTACAGCTAAGAGAGTACGGGGGCTGGATTAGGTACATTTTTTTATAACCTTTAAATTTATATCGGATACGCCACTGAAGATGATTCATCAAAAATGACTCATTAATTTGCGCAATATTGTGAAATACCTCTGTTTTGATTTTACACTTTAATACTTTCAAAAATATTTAAATAATTTAAATTTTTTTTCCTGCATGTCGGTTCTTTAATCATTCCACATTTAAAATAACCGGTTTTCCGTAAAGCTTGCTTTACACTGGGCAAGTAACTCCCTTTGCTCTGATTGGTTGCAGCTAACCGATTAGCCTTATTTTAACCAATCACGTAGCGGCTGTAGCCAATATTCAAATGTTTAAAATGGACTTAACGTGGCCATCTTGATTAATCCGTCATTTCTATTTATGGAAAGCGTTGCGTGTTGGAAAGCTTGGCGTGTGCTTAACGAAAAACCTACATTTTTAGCCGAATTTTCTGAAAATATTGACTTTTCCACGTGAGTTTTATTTCGCGAGACAGTTTTTAAAAACCCGACTGATAAATTGTTCGTTGCCGGGTCGCTGTGAGCCGTTGTATATTTTTAGCCCAAGGCCGCCGTTTGCCGCCTATTTTCAGGAGACAAATGTGAATATTTAACTGGTTATTTCGAA
This sequence comes from Listronotus bonariensis, assembly GCA_014170235.1. NCBI lineage: Eukaryota > Metazoa > Arthropoda > Insecta > Coleoptera > Curculionidae > Listronotus > Listronotus bonariensis. The sequence goes on along the minus strand of JACEGR010002741.1, from coordinate 35,524 downwards.
AAATCTGTGGTTTTAAATTGGTTTTTAACCATATAAGTAAGCAGCAAGGTAAGTTTTAAATAGGTTTTATAAATTTATTAATATAACTGTTAAAATTCGGTGCAAAACTATATTTTTGTGGGTTTCTGTCTAACCTCCTTTTAGGCGCCATGAGTTGCTCAACTCTGTTGAACTAAGCTAAATTATTCTTGCAAAATTTGTATTTAATCAACCCTAGAGCCAGCGTGCATAAGGTACCTTGGATCGTTTTATCCCCTTTTCGTTCTTAGTTTTTGACTTGACTTATTTTTATACTGTTACCAAAAATTATATTCATTTTTTGAATAAGAAAACAGACCTAAAATTACATGTTACAAAGATTAAGTTCTTGAATTTAGTCTAAACTTCAGATTCCAATCTCTGAAGATAGATTATATATTTGGTTAGATGGTAGCCTGAAATCCATAAAAAATAGGAGAACACCAAACATTGAATTTTCTTCAAGTGTTCACTTCACCTAACATTATTTTAATGTTAAAGGGTAACAGTTTAATAAACGGCTTTCTGCTGTTTTAAGGGTTTTTTTAAAAATTATTTATACTTACATATTTTAGACACTCTTCTAAATAAAACGTAAGTGGCGAACATCCAAAATATTCCGTTTTAAAAAAATATCAGTAAACAAACTTAAGGGAGCGGGGAGTGAAAAGGGGTGCTGGGCGGGGTAAAATTGGTAAAACGAGTTAATGAAACTGAACATCACATGTAAAATTGAGTAAAAATTCAATTTTTTCCACACATTTTTGAGAATAAAGATTAACGATATGATAAATATAAAATTGGTAATTTATAACCTAAAAGTGGAAAGAAAAACGACTAAAAACATCAGATATACCATGCTAAATATGGAAAGCATTTGGCAACATCGGAAGGGTCTGATTCTGATAAAGTGTCTCTGGTGTAATTAAAGAATAAAAAAAAAAATGTTGACCAACAAGAACTAACCTGACCACCCTTTATAATCCCTCTTTTATTATTAAACATTTATACAATGTTACCAATTGTCCATAATAAAAGTGGACAAATGCCAAAAAAAAATATTTTTATTATAAAAAAAAATAAAAATAAAAAATTTTCAACTGCGCCTTTGTATTATTATTAAGGACAACTAATAGATAACATGTACGTCAAAATATTTTAACAAATCGTTAAAATAGTAGAAAACCGTATACTAAATAATTACCTGTTAAAGTTACAAACTCAATATTTTTTCGGTAATTATTTACAAACCGGACGCCTTACCGATATTAATGAAATTTAGTATATGGGGGTTTTTCTGGGCGCTGATTACGAATCTGAAAGAATTTTTAGTTGGACTGGTTTTGCTCTCGAGATGTTCATCATCAGACTTGATATCCAAAACTAACCTAAATTGACTATTTCTCTTTCCGATGATGAATATCTCGAGAATGAAACGAGTTTGACTAAAAATTCTTTCAGATTCGTGATCAGCGCCCCAAATACCAAATTTCATCAAAATCGGTGAGGCATTAGATTTGTAAATAATTACCTTTTTTCTGCAATTTAGTAGGTATGTATAATAATATTAAAACACCTACCACACGAAGAGTTACATACAGGTTAGGTTGTCACATGTCTAGGAACAACTCTTTGAGCTCACTACCTTTACTTAAATTAAACGGTGCTTCTATAGCCACACTCCATGAATATCTGTGTCTGTAATTCCAAAAATGACCGTATTATATGTGCTTGTGCTTTTAAATGTAGTATTAAGATTACATCTATGGGTATATCTAGGGATTTCAAAGTCACTGAATTGTTGCCTGAACAGTGTGTGTGTGTGTATGACATTTTTTTATTGTGTACATTTTACTATTATATGTAATTATTAGCTTTTTTATCAATTTTTTTAGTTTTAATTGTCTTATTTATATTACGAACTTGGTAAACCTACTTATTGTCTTTATTTTATGTTTAATCTCCTGTACTTTTATTTTTGTATATTGACTTAATTTTTAGCTTTGTTAACCAACTTTATTTTATACTATTTTTTTTTATAACAGCTTTGTTAATAAGATAAATCTTCTAACAATAAAGCATATTTTGATTTGATTTGATTTGATTTTTAACAATCATAACTTCTATTTCCATGTCTGTATTGTATCCACGGATGCACATTAGTATTTTTTCTCCGTGCCTATATATTCCTTTGTCTGTTTTTTAATCCACGGATATTTGTGGAAACAACATCTATTTCCCTATCTGTATTGTATCCACGGATATACATTTCTGTGGTTGTTACTCAATCTACTAACTTAACTTAACTAACCAGAAGCAACCTCTATTTCCGTGTCAAAGTCGGTCATTTCAGAGTTTATTAAAAAGCACCTAGATTTTTATTCTTTTCTTTAAAGCTAAGAAAGAAGGAATTTAAGAAATTAGTAAACTTATTGAACAAAGTAAAAAAACTTAGTATCTGAAACTGTACTAAAAAAATGCATTATCTCTTTTTCTAGATGATTGATGTTGATAAATTGTCAGATGCGGAGCTCCGCACTAAGCTCCTTGAGTTTGGGTTCCCTGTGATGCCCATAACTGGAACCACAAGAAAAGTAATGGCTAAAAGTTAAAGCTTCTACTTGAGAACAAAAATAAAGTTGGATCATCAGATGGAAGAAGGTATGTACCATTTATTATCATATTACACAATAATTTATATAGTGTCTCAGGAAAGGTGTTACAAAAGGACAAATGGGCCAAAAATTTTTGAATTTTAAAACGAAATTTTGGGAAAACTGGTCGCATGGTCCAAAACTAATAAATATAACATTTTACTCCAATTGGTATTACACAGGGTGAGTTATAACTAAAAATATGAAAAATACCCAGGAACTAACTACTTTTATTTTTTTAATAGAACAAAATTCTACTGGTAAATGTTGTAGAGAACTTTTATTTTTAAAAATAGAACAAAACTCTATAAGTAAATGTTATAGAGAATTAAATTTTATGTCAAAATTTGAAGCTAAAGCATTAGAGTAAAAAAAATGTAATTGTCAATTTTTTACATTACGCATTACAACCTAAATAATGGGCAAAAGGAAGCAAAATTAAAAGAACATGAATTAATATTAAATATATTTTTTTAAAATTAGAAACTGTTAATGCATAATGTCAAAAATTGACAAAAATGTTCTTTTTACTTTAATTCTTTAACTTTAAATTTTGAATAAAATGTAATTCTCTACATCTTTACAATTTAAATAAACATAAGTAAATTACAATACAACAATTTTGTCCAATTTTTGAAAATAAAGGTACTCTACCCTGTATATTACCAACGGAATAAAATTTTGTTTATATCAGTTTTACTCTTGTAACTCTTTATTGGATTCTTTTACCTTAATTACACATATTTGTCAGAAAAGAACAAAATTTATAAATTAACATGATCTGTAAATTATACATTTATTAACCACGGTACGGTTTAGTTTACATCCAATTTAATCCTTAAACATAAATCTTTGAAATAAAAAAATCATACTTCACGACTTAAAATGAAGGTTTCCTGTATTACTAAATAAAATAGAACTATTGGTTTTTTTCAGTAATGTTCAGATGATGCCTGGGATAATTTAGATATTCTGCTCTGGTATTATTCCGGGTGTTATTTGGGGCCTCAAAAAACTTTTATTTCTACAGACAAACATTAGACATTCATAAATAAAATGTGTATAACGAGTATATACTGTCATTATTCCAGTATTTTTTAAAATAGTTTGACAAGACTGGTTGTACTCCATTTTGTTTACTATCCGCAAAGCCTGTTTTTGAATTACAAAACAATCTTGAATTTGAGCATCCCTACTCCAAAAAATTTGCATAATATACAATTTTTAATGTTTCTTTGCTCATATATCTACTCAACACCCGAATTCCGTAGCAGATCAAACTTAGCTTTTTTAATGGTGGTGTTGCGAAGAAAGATCTGAAAAGTATACCTAAAACAAATATTCTTTCCGAATCTTATCTCCAAATGCAGCAGAGTGCACATCCATTAAATGGGTTTTCTTTCAGTGAAGTAACTCTTATTCAGGTGCCATAAATAATTTAAAATCAAAATCAAGTAGAGATAGAATAGAATAGAATATATTCTATTCTATTCTATTCTATTTTTTTACGAAATAAAAACAGACCTGTCTATGTGTTTGGCCTGAATGTGACTTTTTTTCCTCAAACCCTTCCACTTGATTTAATGAAAAACTGACCTGTTGTCCTCTGTGATCAGAGAAACCCAGCTCACACACTTCTACTACCTCATGCTGTATCTAAGAGTCTGAAAAAATGTTATTCAGGCAGTTTTCTCCTCAAGTTGGCTCGAATATTGTTTGGTGCAAATTGTAACCTCCCAGCACATCATGCACCCTCGCTGCATTAATGTCATCTGTACAAAATTCGGTACCAACATTTTTCAAGATTCCATCTAAATAAAGACTCTAAAAAGGTGTTAAAATGCCCATACGGACTAAGATACAGACATATAATATTTACATTTATATCTTTTTAAATTATCATACAATATTCAATACATTTTTGTAAATTAAAATTAACATTACAATTCAACACATTAAAATTCAAATCAGTCCTAACAAAAATGCTGGTTCCTCCACCAGTTGACTCTAATCTGGCTGAAAAAGCTGCCAGTTTAAATCCTTGTACATGTTTTTATTTAATGCACGGTTTTCGGGTAAATAAAGAATTATTGCATGTTTCCTTATTAAGCTCGGGTATTATTAATACCGGCCTTATTTAAATAGTGCTTGTAAAAACAAAATATCCATAATTTTGAGTTATTGCAAATCATGTTGACATTACCATTAACCTAAAAAAAGGGGAAAAAAATTTATTGTTTTGTGTTGTAGGGTATTGTTTTACGCAATTAAAGAAATACATTTGAAAAAGCAAGGTTTTGGGTATTTTTACTTCGTAAAACCTTTCGATTTTGTGTTCGGCAGCCGTTTGACTTACACAAACAGTTCCGACGTTAAGATAAGACCAAAATAAGGCACGACCTTAAACCGACATAAAGAAAGCCAGGCTAAGGGAGTCCTTATCCCACCATGCATCTGCGCAAGCTCAGATGTCAAAATAAGGCCGGTATTATTAGTGCCTGGCCTTATTTTACTGTGCAATAATTCTCTAATAATTCAAAAGCATTTCTTGGCATGGTCAAATCCCTATCTAATTATAGAATAAACAGCAAAGGTGATTTTTATTGTAGAATTTGATATTTTCAATACGAAATGCCCATCCCAAAAAATGGTTCCTATTTATTTACCCAAAAACCGTGTATGAAATAAAAAGAAGTCAAAAGATCAAGTTTGTTCCAAACCTAATGGGTATTTTAAAAATCATCTTTATTTAAAAAAAATAGAGTGGCGTACCATTTTTATATTAAAAAATATTTAACCTAAACCTCTCATGGACGACACTGGTAATTTTTTTTCCTGTAAGCCAAAAATTTCTTTTGGTGCATAAAAGGCATCCACCAAATTTTTTAAAAATATCTAAATTTGTTTAAAAGTTATTATAAAAAAACAATATTTTTTTTAAATTTTAACACTCTAGCTCCAAACCATACAAGACAATTAGGACATATGTTCATGTAAAAAAAAATTCATAATTTTTATTGTTGAATTTATATCCGAAGTTTCTCAGATACCTCGGCGTCCACCCTGTATAGATATTCTAAGTATAAATTTCTTATGTAATTTTTTTTGTCCATTAGGTCTTTAGGAAGATATTCGAGTGAGGAAGAAAGTGATACTGATGTTAAGGCAACCAAAAAAGATAAAAATCGTAGGGTTACAATGGCTGCCCCAGTCTCTAGCACAACTACCAGAACTTCTAAGAAGATTATTGTTGAACCAGAGGTAAATATGTTAAAGTTTCTTTTCTCTTAGCTTTCTATACAGGGTGTCCAAACTCTATTTATACACGAAATAACTTTGCCCCTGTACAAGATACAAAAATGTACTTAATAAAAAATGTTTATTTGGAAACACTCTTTTTATTGTCAATCAGAACTAGTTAACATACAGGGTGTCTCAAAGAAATTAACAACTTACTATACTAACAACTATTACTAGTTTTTGAGATATCAGCAGTATGCTGATTAAGTCATTAACAATTAAAAGTAAAGAAAGAAAAGATATTGTAGTTGTAATTATTTTTTAAAAAATTGTCTCACTGTCAGAGTAACAAATAATATAATACCACTTAATTAATTACATAACGCTACTAGTATCCATGGCAAGAACAGCTAATAGGTATGTCAGCAATTTAGTTTATCTTAAGCTACAGTTTGAAAGATTTCTTCCATGAAAGTTTTCTTGCTGCAATTTTTCGATCTACACACGCGCACTATACATCAATTAAAAAAAAAAAAAAAAATGCTCGTGAACAGAACGAAAAATTGCAGTAAGATAGAATTGCATGCAAGACACCTTCAAACTGTAAAAACAGCTTTAGACACATATTACCTTAATTGCATTAAAAAACCAGCAATTGTTTTTAGGTTAAGTAAGCAAATATGTATCTAAAATAAACTAAATAGCTGACTTACCTATTAGTAGTTCCTACAATGAAAGGTGATCAATTACATGTTAATATATTATTTGTCACTCTGACAGTGACAGAATTATTTAGAAATAATTATTACCAAAATATTATTTTCTTGCTTCACTTTCAATTATTAACAAGTATACCAACATGCTTTTGATATCTCAGAAACCAGTAATAATTGATGTATAGTGTGTTATACATTTTTGTTGTAGAATTTAATAGAGTCAAAATTTGTTTAAATATACATTTCCATTTTAAGAAAAACCTGCTTGACAATAAACATTGTTTTTGAGACCTTGTATAGTAATTAGTACTGTCAATAAAAAGAGTGTATCCAAATATACATTTTTATTTAAAGTTTATTTTGTATCTTATACAGGGGCGAAGTTATTTCAGGTATAAATAGAGGTGGTGCACCATGTATATATAAAAAAATAGATCACAAAGGTCAGTTATTCATCTAAACTCTTGGTTATTAATTATGGTAAAATAAATTCGGTGTTAATTTTCTGAATTTTTTTATTTATTTATTTATTTATTTATTCAACAACAACTACAGGAGGATACATACAATATCTAAGCCTAATTACAGATTGTGTTTAATATTGGGACACTTGGAAGGCGACAAGAGTATTCCGAGTGTCCAGTTCCTTATGCTACTTAATGCTTACTTATTAGTTATTGCCTACATATATTCTACTACTAATAGTCTAACTACACAATACACTATTATTTTTACCATATAATACATTCCTAATTTTCCTACTAAACATTTTATTAGAGTCACCAAATATATCACAGAATTGCTGATGTTTGTTATAATTTATGATCATTGAATTTACAGGAGATTTTCTTTGATAGTTCACTCTATAATGTCTTAACACTAAACGTTCTAAAGCCAACCATTCTAGTCCTGTTAGGAACACACATATTCACTGATTTTAAAGTTACATTATCAAACGCTAATCCATTCATAAGTTTAAAAAAATGAACTATGCTAGTGTAAATTCTTCTCTCAGAATAAAATTTAAAAGTTTATTTAACATTTTAAGAAAATTAAAACTTTTATACATTATGAAGAACTATTCTGCTCTTACATAATATAATAAAAGTTATTATTGCTTATTATATTATGTAAGAGCAGAATAGTTCTTCATAATGTATAAAAGTTTTAATTTTCTTAAAATGTTAAATAAACTTTAAATTTTATTCTGGAGAAAAGCCAAATAATATTTTGTTTAAATTTAATCTCCCAGAAAACAAATAAAACATAAAATAAATTCTTCTGTCAAATAATGTCATAAGGTGTATATATCTCTATGTTTACTGGGTAGGTATTCTATACATGTTGTTTTTTTTATATTTTGCATTTTCATTTTACTGGACTTGCACTTCATTTTTATTATTGTTATTTCAGATTATCAGTGCCAGCCCAAAGAAACAAGAAGTTCGCACTTCCTCATCAACCACCACAACTCGAAGCTCAAGAATTATTAAACAGGCCCAGGATGATTTTGATACAGGGTCTGATTCAGAATCAGACATTGTGGCGCCTTCAAATAAATATGATACTTCTGCCAAGTATGATGACTCATACAATGAAATTGAGTTTAACAAGAAAAGTAGGGCAGGGTTGTCCAGTTCATATTCTAGGTAAGGCATAAACTAAATTTATTAAGTTTACAGGATGTTACAAATTCGATAGGCAGCATTAAAATCTCGGAGACGGTAAGAGATACAGGGCAGGCTAAATTGGGGAAAAGGTGCACATTTTTATGCCCAACAATACTCTGTTTTAAAAATTTAAAAATTTTCAGCCCTTTTAAAAGTTAATTAATTAAATAATTAATATTCTGGAGAAAAACCAAATATTATTTTGTTTGAACCTAATCTCCCAGAAAACAGATAAACCATAAAATATGCATCCTTGTATTTTTGTGTTTCCTAAAAGCAAATTGATGTTTATTGAAGCAATTATTTACCTTCATAAATTTAATTATCTGCAGGGCCATGCTTTTTCCACAATCTTTAAAACAATTGGGAGCAAAGAAATAAATCTGTATTTTTCCGATGCATCTGCATTTCCTTTCAAATATAGGACATAGAACAGCTTTTTTTTAAATTTTGGGAAAAAATATTCTCCTTAAAACGTAAGTTTATTAATTTAGCAAGGGGTGAGATTATAAGATTTTTATAGTTTTAATGAGTTTTATGTTTAGTCCAAATATATCACAGCTTTTTTTGTTTTATAGGCTATTTATAATATCTCGCACCGTATTAAAAGTAACTCTAGAAAAGGAAAATTGATCTTGTGAAGCCTTACACATGAACATGTCCACTGGACTGAGATTCACAGTTGAAATGTCCTTGATTAGATTAGTAGCAATTTTTGAAGAAGTCATCAAATGTGTTAGGGTGAATTGTGTGGGAACGTCCAAAATTTTTCTGTATACCCTGTTTCTTATTGATGATTCTCCAAATAGATTTTATTGGGTTATGCGAATTTCGGATTATATTTTCATTTGCTCTTATCCTTGCATGACGTATGGCAAGTATATATCCTTTTTTAAATTTCCCATGTGTAACTTGTGGTTGCTTATACTGTCTACTAAGCTCTGAGAGGAAATTAAGATGATCTCGAATTTCCTTCAGGTCATTTGAAAACCAATTTACTCGTTGAGGTTGATCAGATCTTAAATATAAAATTTTTTTTCAGGAAATGACCGTAAATAAGCCTTTTCTAGTAAGTCAATAAAAATAGCAAACTTTTTATCCACACTAACATCCAGATTCACAAAATCCCAGTCAATCTCAGACACTATTATAAAACAGAAACATTCCTCTTTGTGTTATTGGTCTGTACATGTTCTTGCTTTCTTCATATTTTTCTACTTTGTATGTCATAAAATCATTTAGTTGGCCTCTATGATCAGAAGAACCTAATCCATAAACATCACCCGATACAAGTTCAAGATCCGCATCCAGGAAAATGTTGTCGATACAATTCTCTCCCCTGGTTGTCCTAAATATTGTTTGACACAAATTATATCTCTCCAGGGTGTCCTGCAGTCTAGATGTATTTGTATCAGCTGAGAGAAGGTTAACTATTATATCACCAGCTAAAACATTTTGTTTTCTGGTATCCAGAGAATTTAAAACTCCCTCTAGGGAGGTCAAAAAAGGGTCATACGCCCCTGAGGGACTAAGGTATAGGACTACAACAATTAGATTAAAATCATTTAAAAATTTGCAAGAAAGTTCAAGAAATTTTCAATATTAAAATTTACATTTAAATCTATTACACTAAAACCAAGTGTTTTATAACACTAACAACCTCCTTCTTTTCAGTCTAACGTGGTTGAGAACGCCGTCAGCTTAAATCCTTCTATGTGCACTGTTTTTATTTCATCTTCCTTCATCCAGTGTTCCATTATGCAAAGAATGTAAATTTCTTTGTCTACAACTACAGCTTCAAGCTCATAATTTTGTTTCTTAGGAATTAAATATTACCATGCAGCATCCTCAGTTTCACTGTCTTAGAGTTAACAAATTTTTTTCGGCGTTGAAAATGGTTTACCAGTACTCCAGTTGGACACGTGTTTATTTATTTGTTTATTTATTATTATAAAAGTTACGGGTAACCCCATTTTATAAAAGTTAACAATAAAAACTTAAAACAAACAGATGGTGGAATAAAAATATAGGTATATTTGACAAAAACTAAATAAAGCTAAAGTTTCACATTTCACAACAATTACAATACTACAATAAAATAAGAAAAAAAAATCCGTATCCCATTGTATATCACTTAAGATTTCATTTAAAGCCAGAGAGATTGCAATTAAGGGTGTTACTAGACATAAGAACCTCTTCCTGTTTTTTGGGAACTCTCAGTTTAAGAGAGCCCTTAAACTTGTCTTTCCTGGAAACCATCTTTTCGCAAGTGCAATCTTGACCTGAACCCAATCCTTGAAGGTATTTTAAAATATAATCTGCCTCTGTCTTAGGATCCAGACCAGAAACAAAAATCCAGGCAGTGTTTCAACCATTTTGGGCCACGGCGAGTCCAATTTTTCCTCTCTTGCTCCTTGGATGGGCTACTATTTTTAACATTAATAGTAGGTCTCGCTCCACGATTTCGTCGTTTAATTTCGTTCAAATTTTTACTCTAATGAAGATAATTAAGTGACAAATAAGTCTAAAGACATGATTTAAATTACAGCTAAAAATTAAGAAAACAATTTCTCTAAATAATTGATTTTATATAGTACACACTATAAAATATTTAGGGGTATTTTCCTTTTCCCACATCTAACCTTTTTTTTGCTTTCAGATACTCACCTCCCAAATCTGAAGAAAGCTTCTCAAGTACCAGAAACATATCCTTTGGAACCAATGTATCTCCGTCCCGACACACAACTTTTGGTGAATCTACAGCGCTTGGAGGATCTTTAGCCTCAGACTATGCAGCGGAGAGATTAAATCAGATTAGATCAAGATTAAGCTTGGGAAGTCCAGGTATAGATAATTAAAATTAAGCTTGCAGCATTATTAAAAAGCCCTCATTGGCATAATTTTGAACTAGTACAAGAGTTCATGACAATTGATAGTCTAGTTTTTCTTGCTGTTGTGGCAGTTAATATCGTGGTATTTAAATAATTTTTATAACTTATTAAATAAATGCAATAAAAAATACAAGAAGAATTAGTCTACAATTTGTGCTAAGTGTTTTGGTGGTTGTCATGATGGATTCCATAAAAAAATTCTGCCACGAAGCAAAAATTGCAAAGTCAGATTTGTTATGCATGCAGTTTAAGTATAAATATTCAAGAACTTATGCTTTGTCACTTTATATAAAATTATGTGGAACGTTAGCTAGTAACTACTCTTTGTTTTATTTAGGTTTTTGGACAAGGATGTCTAATATTTTCTCTAAAATTTATTGCCTTCTTTTCAAAAGTGCTTTTGCCTCTAGCCGAGACTTAAACCCAAAATCGTATATTTCTGTAAATATTTTCGACACTTTTGATTTAGATACCCATTTAAATCAGCTGATTGACCGACACGCAACACTGCTGTTCCTTAATTTGAATTCCCTATTGTAAAAAATATCCATAATTTCTCTACCAGACTCCACACTAACTTAAGAATCTTTCATAAAAATTTTTCATAATGTCACAGATTATAAAGGGTGTCCAAAAATTTTGTTTGTACATTTTATTTATTTTTACACAAAAATATATTAAAAAATTTTTATATATAATAATAATAATAATAATAATAATAATAATAATCTTTATTAATAGCACATGGCTAGAAAAATATACATATAAATACTTTAATACCCAACCCTACAAAATACCCCAACAAACAGTAGGTACATATGAACATAGGTCTGGAAATGCATTGTTCTTAAAATACAAGGTGTTAAACATTTCAAAAATTTTTTTTTTTTAATATCCAAAATATTCTTTACCCAATTTAAGTTCAGTGGCGTCTCAAAAGGCAACTAAAGGAATATTTCTAATAAAAAAACGGTACGCCACTCATAGTTGGGTAGTATTCGAATATTCGGTATTCTGAATCCTACTCAAAATACATTTGGCTGGTATTCGAACAACAAAGAAATGTGTGTATTTTTTTGGGTGAGGGGTTTTTGGTCCTCAAAAGTATTTATAGTATTTTTAGGCAGATTTTAATGTAATAAATGCAAGTGAATATCTTCTGCCAGCATAGTCTGCTACAGTTAATAAAAATTAATTAATTAATACCTAATTTATTTATAATTGTGACCTTTACATGTTAATTTCATGAACCAAACGGAAAATGTTCTCACCTGGCTGCTGGTAAGTGTAGCATTCATAGAGATGGGTGCTTACTACAACAAGGTTTATATAATACTGTTTGGTACATGTAAAGGTAACAGTTATAAATAAATTAAGTATTATTTAATTAATTATTATTAATTGTAGCAGACCTATGCTGGCAGTGGTTGTTTACTACATTAAAATCTGCCTAGAAAATATTATTTTATTTAATTAACAGATGAGGGTATATTTTTATAATGGCGGATCTTAGACTATCTTGAAAACTAAATCTTGGTATTAAGGTACAGCACTTTTTTAGCGATAATTTTGTGGGGTTTTTTGTTTTGGGGTGGGGACCTTTTTTTATTCTTTAAAAAGTATTCCGGAATACTAAATCCTGGTATTCAAATACATATTTTTTCTTATCTTGTTTAGTTAAGGAGAAAAAAATAAAATCCACTTAATGCATATTTTTAGACCATAAAAGAAGCATTGGGGAAACTTTCTCTTTTAATAATTGGGTTTTATAATTTTTTTATTAGCAATTATGTAACAACAACAATAAATACATAATATAATATAAATAAAGTTCATATTCGGTCCAAAAATTTTAACTAAAATAACTGTTTGGGAAATTTTTCAGTTTTAAAAAAGTTTAACACCCTGTATCTTGGTAACAATGCATATATTTTTGTGTAGAATCATGCCTTAAAATATATATTAACGGAATTTCCAGACACACTGTATAAAATGTATATCAATAAGCAAACCTATTTTAATTCTAGGTTATGACAGACCATCATCATATGTTCCACCTACTGTCACCAATAATGTTAAAGTGGAAGAAAAAGACACACCATTCCTCAGCAACTTTACCAAGCGATTATCGGCATTGAGTAGCAGTAAAAAATCTGATTATGACACTAAAAGTGATTTGGTGAAAGAGCATGATACCAACGGATCAACTCTGTATGGCAGATCTTATTTGTCTAAGTAAGTAAAAATTTATTTTGTAATTGTGTTAATTATACCAAATTTTATTATCTGAAATAACAAAAACAAAATTATTAGTAAATAATAACTAAAATATCTGACATTTAGACAAATTTTAGATACAGACTGTCCATGGATGGGGTTTACAAGAGGAGAAATGTATAAAAAATAAAAATTTTTGACAATAAGTTGTTTTTCATAAAAAAAAATTGCTTTTAAAAACATATGATTTACGAAGAGAATATGTTGATTTTATATACAAAGTAGGTACGCAAAAACTTAACAAACATGATTTTTCTCCGAGATTAAACTACCTTTTTTTATTAATTTTTAGGCAAAATATTTAGAAAATTTACTAAGAATAGCATTTTAAATGACTTTAATAATGTTACAAGGATATCAAAAAGTTTCATGAAACGGATTTTGGAATTATCAAAAATTAATTATTTTAAGTTTTTATAATAAAATGACCTAAAAAAAAACATAATTTCCTTTTAAAACGCCTATTTTTTCCGAACTCCTATACAACACAATTTTTTAGCTTTCAAGGAATGTGATCAAGGCGCTTTCGCCAAATTATGAAGTTAAATAAAAATTTACGTAATTATTTTTATTGACTCTAAACTTTGTTCTAAATAAATTTATCTTAAAACATTTTGCTTAAAAATGAGAAATACAGGTAGTTTACCCTTGGAGAATAATAATTATTGTCAAGTTTTTGTGAACCCTGTATACCAAAATAACGTTTTCTCTTCGTAATCGAATTTTTTTTACAGCAATACATTTAATGAAGAATTACTTTTCCAAAAAATAAAATTTTTGGTCCATTTCGTCGGCAATATCACAAAGTGGAGTATTTCAAGAAATAGGAAAATTGACCAGAGACAATATTGTTGCTTAAAAACAAATTGCTTCCTAATGTCACAAATTAGCAAAAGATTGATTTTGATAGCTTTAAAGTTACAGAAATATAATAATTAACTTATTTCATTTTAATAAGAAAAAAGTTTTGCAAATAATACCCAAAAAGCACTCTTATGAAATTTAAAAAATAAGATACGCCACTTCGTGATATTGACAACGATTTGCACAGTTGTAAAACCCATCTGTGGACAGTCTGTATACTGGAAAGGGTTATGACATAAATACGACTTTGCAAGATTTAAGGTTGAGGACGCGAGGAGGGTTATGTAACAGGGAAAAACTGGCAAAACAGTAAAGTTACTATATTTTGTCAGCTGATAATAAAGTATAGGCGTCTTATAGACGAATTTGTGCTTTTCGTTTTGCATTGTTTTAAAAGTTACATTTCGGGGGACTTGGAAAAAGGTATAAGGTCTTTGGTGAAAAGGGAAATAAGTTAAAAATACATTTAAAAGGCATTCTCTAAATATGGAAACGGAAAATTATTCAATTTATTCCTAAAAGAACAGTTTTGTGCCTATAAATTAACATATTTTCTATACGCTATGGTAAAGAAAGCCTTTCAAACTTTTTCCTGAGCACCCGCGATTTGTAGAAAGATATGTTACCAAATATTTTTTATTTAAAGAAAAAATAATAATAATAATAAAGTCTTGTGCAAACAGTTTTTCTAATAATACTATAAACTGTATTTCTCCAGCACTAGTGTTGACACTTGTTTCATTTAATAACATGGCTGAAAAGGAACCTTACGACGTCAAAAAATTGCCGCCACTATGACGACTATGTAAAACACTGTTAATATAAATTTTGTCCCCATAAAACTCTTTTTAAAGGCATCAGCTGTTTTAAAATTTTTAATTAATTTTTTTTGTTTCTTTCTAGCTTTAGAGCAACTAGGGGACGTGAACCTACCTACGAATACAAGAACAGAGAGGGCAGCGGCAAAAACAACCTGGTGTCATTTGCAGTCTTGGCTGGAGCCGCTCTGTTTTTCATATTTCTTGCCGTCGTGTACCTTGGAATGAGATCAGACACTTCAATGGTCACTTCCGGTAAGAGCAACCCATACTCGAAAGCCTAAACTTGTTTGTTTTATTCTATGATGTTTTTATAAGTAATGCGTTGAGTCTTAGATAAATGTATAAATATGTTTACCAAAAATCATGTTCTTTATGACATTTATAAAATTTAGTATGTTAAGGTTAAAAAGTGTAATTACTTTTTTAATTTCCTTAAGACATTATTTTAAAACACTTAAAATAGATTAAAGTATTTTTTGTTATAAATCCTTAATACACTTTATTCACAGATGAACTTCACAATAGCAAAATTTGAACATTTTAATGTTTAAGAAAGTCGTGTATGAGAAATACTTTTGCTTAAAAAAAACAAGATTCACTTTGAGGAAGATGTTTTGGTCTTGTACAGGGATCACAAAAACTACAAAAATGTGAGAATGGGTCAAGTAAAAATTGCCTTTGTTTCAAATAATTTAGCAAAAATCAAATGAGCTTTCAATATCTAGAATTTTAGTTAAAACAATGTAATTTTAATTATCGATACCACTGTTCTATTTAGTATGCTCTCTTATATAAAAAAAGTTACACTTATTTTTACCTAACTTTTCATAGTAGCCTATTAACAAACAACAAAATAAAACTATTAGTTCTTATGCACAACTTCAATGGATAGACTTTACAATAGCACAAATTCTTGTGCGTTGGTTCTGGTATGAATAAATAAATAAATAAATAATAAATAAATAAATGTTTATTGACGGACTAGTCTTTTACAAATTTAACAAATATAAATGTATATACAATGAGCAATAAATAAAATTTAAAATTAACAAGAAATAATACCAATAACCATAGTGTCCCCTTGGGGAGGAAAATCTCAACAAATTAAAAATATGGTAATAAAAGAAAAATAAATATAAAAAAATAGACTATTTACATTACTTTAAACAAAGAATCACAAATCAATCAAGTGAGTCACTTAAGAATTGATGTTAACATCATAATAAAACATTTTTTCCTTTATCAAATTCTTTAACACTGGTAGTTTAACGTTAAAAAATATATATCTCTACAATAGCTATTACTCAGTTTACAAAATCTATTAATTGATGATGCTCCACCATAGTTTGTTCGGTGACGTCCAATGTGAAAGGTGTCACGATCGTGCAAATGTGTCTGAGGAACCTTTAGATTAATTAAACTAAGCAGTTCGAGGCAGTCAATTTGAGAGGAAATTATTTTAAACAAAGTAGAAACGTCTATGAATTATTGTCGACGTTTTTCAAGAGTTGGAATTTCTAAAATTTTCATAATTTTTGTATATACAATTTTATCTGATGGTATGCCAAGTTTAAAAGCAACAAATCTGAAAAACCTCTTATATTGTGGTGACCATATTTGACTGGCATACTTACATACTTAATAAATGGCCTTGAAACAGAAATATCATCAAAATTAATTAAAGTTCTCTTTATAAAACCTAGTGTTTTCAAAGCTTTATTTGTTATATAATCCATGTGATCCGTGAAAGTTAATTGAGCATCAAAAATAACACCTAAATCTCTAATCTTGGTGACTTTTTCAAGAGGAACATTGTTTACCTTGTAATCAAAATCAAAAATATTCTTTATTCGATAAAATTGAATAACTTTACATTTGCCGACATTAAGTTTCATTTTATTAAGTTCGCACCAGCGAAATAAATCATCTATCTCATTCTGTATCTTCCAAGAATCCTCAGTTGATTGAATCTCTAAAAAACTTTAAGTTATCAGCATATGAAAGCACTCTAGAGTATGTTTTGTAATTTTGGATATCGTTAATAAAAATATTAAATAAAAGACGGGATAAATGTGCTCCCTGGGGAACACCAGAGGTGACAATAATTCTATTTGAAATTTTGTTTTATATTTTTACAAATTGACATCTATTGCTTAAGTAGCTTTGAAATCATTTCAACATACTTCCGAAAAAACCAACTGAGTCAAGTTTCACAACTAAAATTTTGTGCGACACTCTTATCAAATGCCTTGCTAAAATCTTTATACACAGCATCTATTTGATATCTTGACTCTAAAATGTTTATAAGTAATTGCTCATACAGCAACACATTAGTAACAGTTGATTTCCCCTTTACGAAGCCATGTTAATTGTCAATGACAATACTCCGAAAATCTGTTGTTAACTTATCAGCAATTATGCCTTAAAAAAGTTTGAAATAAGTGAGAATTTACATAGGGGTCTGTAATTAGTCACCTCAGATCTTCCACCACTCTTGTAAAGGGGCGTTACATAAGACACCTTCCACAAATCGGGAAAAACACCAGAAGATAAAGATTTATTAAATATTATACCGAAAATGTGAGCTAATATAAATTTACAATTTTTGAGAAATAATACTGAGACATCATCAGGACCTGAACCCAAGTTGTTATTTAGCTCTAAAATGGCATTAAAGATATCTATTAAATTTATATAACAACTACCAATACTAACAGTCTTAGGGGCCTCAAAAATCTCATTATTACAATCTGTTTCATTACAACATACAGTAAATTTATATAACAACTACCAATACTAACAGTCTTAGGGGCCTCAAAAATCTCATTATTACAATCTGTTTCATTACAATATACAGAGGAAAAATAGTCAGCGAACAAATTTGCTATATCAAACATGAGTCATCATTATAAGACATACAGTTCAGTTCAGAGTTTTTATTTTTTTGATTGACAAATTTCCAGAAAGTCTTTGAATTTTCTTTTACTGCATTTTCAATAGATTGTATATAATCATTGTAACAGATCTGAGATAGTTCCTTACTACGATTTCTCAAGCGAGCAAAAATTAAAAACCAAATTAAGTAGTGCAGTCTACGAACTTGCAATAAAAAAAGAACTTGCTTATACAATGTCTTCACTAAAAACTTCTCTTTCGTCTAAAAGCGATATTGATATTTTTAAACCTTTGGAAATGCCTGAAGATATATTTAAGAATTCCCCGAGACAATCATGGCTAAAAGGTGAGAAACCTGAAAGAAAATCAAGATACTCGGATCCCAACCCTCAACATCTAAAACAGACATGCAGGGATATATTCGAGGTTAAAATATATTAATTTAGGGTTTGGCTGATTTATATCAAGTGATTTAAATAAGAGTTTAAATCATAATATAAATTAGCTGATTCTTTAGATTAAAATAATTTAAATTTAAATCAAAAAAAAAAAAAAAATTATTCTCTTTTTGTTTAGAGCGATATAGAAAAATTATAAACTTGATGTCTCTGCATTTTCGTTGTATAGTTAAAAAAATAGAAGTTTTCCTTCTTTTTCTATGCACATCCAGTTCCTAATATCTGAATGTACAAAGCCAAAAGTGCTAAATATTCTTTCTACTGACGCAGATTAAGCAGTTGCGCATAGAAACTGTTTTATTACTGGCAGCTGTTTTGCTTTCTCTGGCTCATCTTTTGTAATAACCACCACTTTATTCCATTATCTAGAAACAAGACGCGACCGGAATTTTCTTGCAAGAAAGTTTGCTCTAATTAATATTTCACCTGTAAATTGGCGTAACAGGCCAATTGATATTTTTTATTATTATAGGTAAAAAAATCAAACAAACAAATAAAAAAAAATTAACCATTAAGAGTATTTGTCAAACCGCGAAATTGATTATATTGATTATCAAAACTACATAAATTCTGTAAAAACGGTATAAAACATGCGATATAAATGTAAAATTACCGATATTTAATGATTTTGATTTTAAAATCCTTTGTTCTTTGATACTTTGCTAAATTATTAAAAGTAAAGGCAATTTTTCTTTAATCTATTTTCACATTTTTGTAGTTTTTGGAGTCCCTGTAGAAGACAGAACATATTTTAATGTGAATCTTGTTTTTCTGAAACCGCTTCCAGACTTGCAACAATTTGCCGTACCGCTCCACGCCGCATACACCGCAACATAGCGCGGACGTGGACGGAATTCACGTCGTTTTAAAGGCTTGGCGAATGATTCGCCGGTGATTCAGATGTTGTCAGTTTTTTGGCGTCAAAGGAGCGCGCAAATAGGTTGGTTAGTTTGGACGGATGTTTGGCGAATTGTTGCAATTCTGGAGGCGGCTTAAGAAAGTAGTTGCCGTTCTGCCTTGTCTGCCTTCAGATTTGGTTCACTTTTCGGTGTGCGGTAATTTGTACTCTGAGATTAATGCTTGTCCTTTAGTTGGGGCCACACTTAGTACAGGTAATGGGAAGCAAGTTACTGTTGTCCATAATAGTAGAAAATTTATCAACTTAAAAGTTTGATTACAAGCAATTTATATTTAAACAATTATTAAAAGACATATCGGTAAAAAAATAAATAAATCAACAGTACTATTCCTATACATCGTGAACGGTAAGTTATACGAAAAAAATTGTAAAACCAAAAGATGGAAAATTTAATTGTCTATATTAAAGGTTCTCATGATTATGGGCCTCAAGTGCACAGTTACGGAGATACAGGCTCAAACGTTTTTTCGCAAAATGGCGGCACTTCCGTTCGCCGTATTTGTAAGTATTTTATGTTTTTAGGTTCATTATGTCATACTGCACCTATTTGTAAAAAAATAAGTCCGGGCGAATTTTTCAAGAAAAATCCTCTATTTCCTGTACGAACTGATAATTTTCCTTTTTGGTTAAGGGGCTTTAGGGACAGCTCCAAGGTTTTTATAATAACCTCGAATATCTCCAGGCATGTCTGTTTTGGATGGTTGGGGATCCGAATATCTTGATTTCCTTTCAGGGGCCTCACCTTTTAGTCATGATGGTCTCGGGAATTCTTAAATATATCCTTAGGCATTTCCAAAGGTTTAAAAATGTCAATATCGCTTTTGGACGAAAGAGAAGTTTTTAGTGAAGACATTGTATATGCAGGTTCTTTTTTTACGGCAAGTTTGTAGACTGCACTACTTAATTTGGTTTTCATATCAGAACCAACGCACAAGCATTTGCCTTACACGTCTTTCTTAAACATTGGAATTTTTGTTCCATATGTGCTATTGTAAATCTGTCCGTGGACATACTGTATAAGATGGTGCATAAGAACTAATTGTTTTATTTTTTTGTGCCATTAACGCATTTTGGTAAACACTAAGTTTATTTAAATTTTTATAAATAAGTGACTCTAAAACACAATGGAATGGTTGTTGATATAGGTGCCTTTTTTATTTTCTTGTTCTTGAATTTTTGGATAGGGGTAATAAAAAATTAGTTTAGAGCAAATTTAGATTAAAATGATGGATCATATGAATAAAGAGAAGCAAAGGCTTATACCTATAAAGTTTGAAGTAAATGCTTTTGCTTATAAGTATAAGCAACTGCTCATGATATAGAAAAATATAGCAAAAGCTTTTGCTTATACTTAGAAGCAAAAGCATTTACTTCAAATTTTATAAGTATAAGCATTTGCTTCTTTTTATTCATATGGCCCATTATCACAAAAACGGTAAAATATCTCTTTAATATTAAAAACTCAAAGTATTTTACTGAATATTGTGACCTTTTGTTGTAAAAACACGTTGAAAATTGTTTTTTTATTTGTTTTTAGCTAAATATATGTACTCGAAATATCTGTTATAAAAAATTACTCTCTGAAAATCTTTAACGTACTTATAAGCAGCAATCTCATTGATTTGTTTTCTTAGAATTGTATGTTAGTTACTTATCAACATGTGTTTTTTTATATATTTTTACCCTTGTACATTTTTTAATAAACAATAAATATTTTGCTCTGATGAAAAAATTGTTTTCTTTATTTTTTGTTTTTCTTTTTATTTCCTCCCTTTTATTCCTAAAATACCCTTTGTCCAGTCCAAAATATTTATTGCTTATTAAAAGGTGATAGGCATTGTTAGGATGATACTCTGTTGTGTATATACAGAGTGTCCTATTTGTTAGGCCACAAGTCTTAGAAACATTTTATGTTTAGTTGGCTCTATGAATGGTTTATTATTTTTGATATCTTAAAATGGTTTATTAATAAAATTAAACAATGTAAGACTAATTCTCATGGTGCCCGGGCTAAATAAAGTAAAGTATCAAAGAATACCACACTGCTTTTATATGTGATTACTAAAGCTATATTCTTTTGAAAAATTGTTCCTTTAAAGTTATCATGATCTATTGGCAGATGACCACAAACTGATCTAAAAAAACATTATTTATTAATTTAAAACAAAACAAACAAAATTTCCCAAAGAGACGTGTCCAAAATCAATTTTAAACAAAATAAACGGGCTAAACAGCAAATTTTTATGATAACTTATTTATATCACTTAAATTCAAAATGAAGTTGGCCATATAAGATTGAAAAGAATGTTATCTCTTTCACTTTACCCACTCTGTTCAGTGATCAGGTTTCAAAAAAAAAAAAAAAAAATACACCATAAGATAGTATCTTATTAATCAAAATAAATGGTTAACGAAGTAGTGTGGGTTCTAATAGCCCTAAATTGTGATGTCACTGAATTTTATTTTGTAAATTTATTCAGTAACCCTGTTTTTTGTCTATTTTATAAGGGTGCCTATATGTATATTACCAAGTTGACACAAGCGCTTTGATGCGCACTAGCCAAATGCGAATATGAATAAAACTCATGATGTGTAAACGCTCCTAAACCGTTTTAAAAGTCATGATTACATTAATTGTTTATCCGATAAACTTTAGGGGGTAATTCTACAATAAAAAATATGAAATATGTTCTAAACGTCAAAGTTTTTGAACTACAGGGTGTTAAAAATTTTAAGAAAGTTGTTTTTTTTTATAATAAATTTTATACCAAATTAGATATTTGTAAAAAATTTAGGGGACGCCTCCTATGCAAAAGACATTTTATGGCATACAAGAAAAAAATTTTTTTACCAGTGTCGTTCATGAAGGGTTTAAGGTAAATATTTTTTAACAAGAAAATCGGTTCTTCCCATTTAGTTTGACACAAATTTGATCTCTTGACTTTTTCATTTGATGCACAGTTTTCGCGTAAATAAATAAAAACTATCACGGCACGGTTATTTCGTATGGATAATATCAAATTCTACAGTAAATTATTACCTTCTATATTTATTCTTTATTTAGAATAGGGATTGGATCATTCTAAGAAATGGTTTTTATTTATTTACGCGAAAACCGACATCAAATAAAAAAGTCAGGAGATCAAATTTTTGTCAAACTAAATGGGAATTTTTAAAAATATTTTTATTTTCGAAAAATGCAGTGGCGTACCATTTTTTCTTAAAAATATTTACTTTAAACCCCTCATGAACGACATTCGTAAAAAATGTTTTTCTTGTATGCCAAAAAATGTCTTGGTGCATAGAGGACGAAATTTTTCAAAATATTTAAATTGGTATAAAGGTTATTATAAAAAAAAACATTTTTTTTCATTTTTAACACCCTGTAGTTCAAAAACTAAGACGTTTAGGACATATTTCATATTTTTAATTGTAGAATTAGCCCTTAATGTTTGTCGGATAAGTTGTGAAACACCCTGTAAAATGCGAATTTCGACTTTTTAACCAGTTTGAGAGCATTTTATTCAAACTCGCATTTGGCTAATGCACATTAAAGCGCCCATGTAAACTTAGTAATTGACTTTTGAAAATATACAATACTACTTTAATATACAAATAACCAATATTATAATCAACAACATTAAAAGTTATTATAATAGTATTGGAAAAAACCATTTGCACATTTTTGTTTAAGCAGATATTACAGGACTGTTGAAGCAGATATAAAGGGTGTTTTTAAACAAATGCAAAGCATTTTAAGAGGTGATTTCTTGTTTTAAATAAAGGGTACTTTGCTGTATAAACATTGCGTCAAGAGGTTAACCATTAGGGATATATCTTGATAGAAAAATGGCGGAAAAATATGGTTTTTTATATATTTTTATATTTTAATACCTAGAAGCAATAGAATAATAAACTATAATAAAAGTATACTTTTTAAAAAGTCAATTTGTGCATATTTTTTACCTACTTTTAGACTTTTGAAAAGGGTTGAAATAGACTACCCCACCATTCTGGTTAACTAAATAAATTAACAAAAAACTTACGCAACGATTAAAAAAAATAAATTAATCTGAATAGCTTGGTTTATCTAGAAACCCTTTTGTCACTTTTATTTATTTTTTTTCATTAAACGTACCGCATTAAAATAAAAATTGTGTACTTTTTTCCGAAAATGTGCTGTTTATGTCTTAGCAACTAGTAGTGATGGAATTTTAAAAATTGGAAATCTTACATTGCTATAAAGCATAGCCATAGCACAATCCATTAAAAAATACATGTAGCACAAAATTTTGAAATCTGGCAACGGTGCTAACATAAATTTTTAATTCTACGTGCCGAATACCTTCCAGATACCGAATTTTATGTACTCTAGATACAGGGTATAAGGGCATATTCCAAACCAATTTTATGAAAAAAATTTATATAAATATAGCCCCGAAATTGCTCCTAAGATACAGGTTGTTGACCTTTAGAAAGAAAATCGGGGTTTTAATATTATCTTTAATATGCCCTATGTGATTTTAATATAAGTTGGCTGCGGCGTTTGTTAAAAAAGGAAGGTAGTTTAGCCCTAAACTAATTTTAATTTGTGAGACCAGTGGCGGCGTGGAACGCATCTTAGCTAATATTATTGACAAACAAATGTACGCTACTGACTTTTTAAAACCTTTATAGCTTTTCTAGATAAAGCACCTAAAAATATAACTTTTTTGTGTTTATATATTTTTAAGTAGCTTGCTTAGTTTCTAGAGAAAAAAATTAAATTCGCTAAACTGCATAATCCTGGACCATACAAGAAACATTGGGGGCATTTCTTTCAAAACTTAGTGTTATAACTTCTTATTAGCAATTATGTAATAACATTAAGGTAATAACATCAACAATTGGTCGATTAAATAACGTTTATATCTCTTCTAACAGCCGCATTCACCAATCTCTGATAAATATTGTGTGCTGTCAGATAAAGTGACGTTAACTTTAATATTTTAAAAACAAAAACCTCAGTGATTTGAGCTCTGTATGGTAATTTTTCCTTTTTTGGGAATGAGTCAGTGTAGCATTTAATATAAAGTCAATATGTAGTAAATGCCAGCTTAAAAAAATATTATCAGAAAGATAAATTGCAAACAGATAACTATCAGGCTGACAACTATGCGAATGGTGAATACGGCCGTAACAAATTTTACTAAAGTATAAGATTGGTAATTTTGAATCGGGGTGGATTGAGGTAACGTCAGGTGTTCCTCAAGGGGTCATTGTGCTCCAATATTATTTAATTTGTTTCTAAGTGATCTGGACAGCTATCTGAACAACTGGCATTTTCTGCTCTATGCTGATGACTTGAAACTATTTTGTGTGGTTGAGAGTGAGACTGATTCCAACATATTGCAGCAAAATTTAACATCCTTTTATAACTGATCAGTAACAAATGACTTATCACTTAATGTAGCGAAATGTTGCTGTATAAGTTTTTATAAAAAAAAAAAACAAGAAAGTCGATCAGAGATATATAGTGGGAAATAACCTATTAGAAGAGGTAGAAAACATTAAGGACTTGGGAATATTTTTTGACTCGCATATTACATTTAGAGAGCACTACAAGCATATTACGGGGAAAGCTTTACAAATGTTGGGTTTTATCTTGAGGGTGGGTGCGGATTTGTCTGTGAATTCACTGCGATTACTGTACTGTTCTCTTGTGAGATTTCACATTGAGTATGCATCTATGATATGGTCCCCTTTTTATAATATCTATAAAACCCAGTTAGAGAATGTTCAAAAAAAATTTGTGAAGTATTGTGCATTTAAACATGCTGAATAGGGTCGAGGAAGTCTCCTCTCATCTTAACCTGTCACCTTTGGAGGTTAGAAGGGCGGTTAGTGATTTGTGTTTTATTTACAAATTAATCAATGGAAACATTGATTGTCCGGTTCTTCTTGGGCAAATTTGTTTAAAAATCCCTACTCGATCGCTTAGAAGTAATCAGCTATTTTTAGTTCAATTTCATCGGACTAACTATAGTTTTCATGCTCCAATCTCACGCCCCCTAGCATATTTGAATGCTCATCCTAGTATAGATCCTTTTGTAAGCTCACTTTATCTCTTTCGAAAGCAATGCCTCGGATCACTATTAAGTGGTTAATATAAGTGTTAATTTGTAGATTCTATAACTATGATTTTCTGATAGATGTATAAAGTAATTTTATTTTATGTTTTATTCTTATCTTTTAATATTTTATGTATCTGTAAGAAATTTTATAATGGGGTATCCCGTATATTGCTTAAATAAATATACCTATGAGTTATTATTTAAAATATCAAATAATATGTGAAGGAAAACAGTGATTTAAGCTGATATGATATTTATATTGTTTAGACGTGGCGGGGGCGGGCACCGCCAAGTCAAAGAGATTATAAGTTAAAAATATTATAATGGTGTTCGGTTAATAAAAAATGTTTATTTTTATTTTTGAATAAACCCTCAAACTTGATATTATTTTTACATAATAATATGGCAATATATTACATTAAGCTTGTTGTCACAACTTATATAATAATTAATATTGGAGTTACGAGCCCAAAAATTTGGATTTCGTACCATTGCTGTCAATTTAATTTGCAGCATATTATTTATTTTTATAAAATCAATAAATATTATGCTGCAATGAAAACCGATAAGAGCTGCATAAATAATATATTCGTATTCCTTGCCAGACACCAAGCTGTTTTTATATTTCCATTTTTAGTTAAATATTTATGTATATTCAAGTCACTGCAGTGTTTGAAATTACTGTTTAAAATCACAGTGATTTAGAAATTACTGTCGCCGTTTCACCGGTTACCGAAAAATCACTGTATTTCCCAACACTATTTGACACCACCCATATTTACAGGTTTCATATCGCCCTTATGCATACTTCACGACTCCCAAAGCAAAAAGGGCGTTAACTGCATCAATGAAGATGACGTTCAGAACGCTATCAATCTTCTGAACAGCATAAGACCGGAGTTGCACAAGAGAGCAGTCGCTCATCGTTGTTTCGATCCAACGATCAAGCCCCATATGACCGAAACGGAAATTTTGACATTTTGTCAGTCTAATTATGGCATAAAGGACTACGGTATGATCAGAAACGATCTCAGAAATTTGGAAGTTCTGATCTTCTCGAATCCCGAATGGGGCGTGAGTGTGGCGCAGACGGAGAAGAACGACGGGGCTGTGTTTGAGGAAAATGTGGCGAAAAGTATGGTAAGTGCATTTATTAATAGTACAGTACAGTTTTCTTGCTGAAAATTTACCAAATACATACAGTGTGTCCATGGATGGACTTTACTATACTTGTAAAAATGTTTATTTTTAATATTTCTAAAAAAATATTGCTTTGTCTGAAATGCTAAAATCTATAATAAAAATAGACCTATGATATACAGGGTGCTGGAAAATCGCGAAAATATTACTTTTAAAATGAAAAATATATTTTTTCGAAAAATTTTAATTAAAAAGCATAAAAACTCCTATACATTTTTTCTTATCGCTTATAATTACTTTAAAAAATTAGGTTTAAACTAAAATAAATGTTTTTTTTTTTTAATAAATGATTTTGCGTTTTAATATGCATACAATATAAAGTAAAGATAAAGTTTATGTAAGTAGTACCACAAAAAGTAACGATTTATTCAACAAAAGTTAAAAGTTTTATTACTTTTAACGCTATTTAAATTAGTTTTAAAAATATATATTTTTTAATTTCTCAAAATACCGTTTTTGTAATTTTGAATCTACCTGTATATTTTATGGTATTCTTTTTTCCGCTGGAGGAATAAAAATACTTTACTAAAATTATAATATACCGAGGCAAAAAAAAGTTTCGACACTTTGAACCTAAGCAATGGTGGCTCCCTCTACATTTTACAACAAAACATTAGCATATTTCGATTTCCACCCTGAAGAAAACCTCCTAATACCGAATTTTGTGGAAAAATGTTTTATAAAAAGTAATATATTTAAAACTAACTGAAATAAAATAGAAACTTTGACACCTCTGATCTTGTAAACGATCAACTTTTTAACTAAGGTAAATTGGGTTAGGTCATCGTATTTTGGTCCGAGGAATTTTAGGTAGCATTTTGTACAGACCTTTTAGAGACACCCTGTATACTTTTGATTTAGGTAGTCTTAAAATTATGTTTTTCTGATTTTTTTGTTCATAATAATATTTTCACGACTTTGTATATTCTTCGGCGAATTTTATTATACCTTTTAGCATTTCCTAAGAAGCAAACATTTTTATGAAGAATAACTTTTTTCGAAATATTAAAAATACAAATTTTTACAGGTATAGTTAAGTCCATCTGTGAACACACTGTATGTATCATATGAAAGCACCATTTAAGCTACAACTGTTTTATAATTTTAAGTAATTGTTTACTTATCGGATACCACGCCGATTATGATGATTTTTAAAATACGGCGGTTTTTAGTGGCGCTGATTACGAATCTGAAAAAAATTTAGTGGCAACTTTTCTCGAGATATTTATCATCAAACTTCAATGGAAAATTCATTCACCATATTTCCTTTTCTTTTGCACGCAATTCTCAGTGTTTGATTTTCACCTCTTAAATACCATTTTTCCAGTTTATTAGTTAATATTGGGAGTATAGTACAATAAGCCTTCATAGATTAAATATTTTACTGAAATTGTGTTTTTTCAGGACGTTAAAGTTAAAAATATTTCTCCTGAACATTTTACTAAAAGTGACATATCGGGTTTTGCCATCTTACCACAGAAATGTTCCACATTTTCACATAAAAGGGTGTGTAAAATATTTAAAAACTTTATTTTATTTAGTTTTCATGTCCTAAAAATATAGAAGATAAAATTGTAAAACTACAAGATTATAATATTGTTACAGACTTTCAAAAATGTGTTTAGATTAAAGAATTTTAGAAAGTTAGGATTATTTAATTTAGTTTGTTAATTTATTTAAATAATTTACCTTAATTTTTCCAAGTTCTTTCATCACTTTAGAAGGTTTCCGAAAACACCCGAATTGTCCTAGAGAACTTTTATGCCATCCTGTGCTATGGAATTTTCGCGATATATCTCCAAAATTCTAGATCATTCTTCACTCTTCCATCATACTATAAAGGGGCGACGAAAACCTCCGTTCGAGTAATAAAGTTTCGACTTTTGTGGTGTAAACTTCGAGACATTGACAACTAAAGTTTTTGTCGTTGTTATAACCATAGTTCCGTTTCATTCAAAGTTGATTGATGAGATAAGGTTACGACATTCGCCATATTGGCTAGCGCGGCTGTGACGTCAAGTCGGGCCATTTTCGGTCATGTTTGATTTTAGGCAGATCAGTGGCAACCGTTTTTAAGATATTCACGATTTAGTTGTTCAGTGCACCCGAAAGTGCCTTCAATAAAATCGTATTAGCCATAATTACAACTGCTCAGATATAAATAGCTGATATCTAAAAACTCCTGGATACCGAGTTTTATTAAAATATTTAAAAATTATCAGAAATTATCGAAATGAATAAAAAATATTTATTATCCTTTAATATCTTTCTTATCATTAACTTTTGGATATAGGTATGTTTGTTTAAATCCTAATAGGTATTTTCGCATAAGAAATCTGTGGTTTTTCTGTGTACCATTAATTAGCGGACACTCATCTGTATCATATGTTTATAGAACACTAAAAACTGAAAACTATACGACTAAACACTATTAAAATCTCTAAAATGAAACGAGTCCGAACCAATAATATGCGAAGCCTCTATAAACTAACCCAAAACATTCACAACTCGAAATCCTTGCAAAATATACAACCAAAATAAAAATGTCAAATTTCCACAGTTTTTACCAAACAAAGCTTCGACAAGGCACGACTTTGTTATCAGCTGATTAATGCTACCAACTACCGAACTGCCAACCGAAATCGTAATTCTCACACCGTCACGTCCCTGTCAAAAGCTATCCCCGGTTTTGCTTATGTCTAAATCCTTCTTATAAAGGAACTCTGGTTTCATTGTTAATAAAAGGTATAAATACGAAGAGATGTGTTTTTGTATGAGGTGTTTCGGAACAATATGTTAATAGTTATTTTCCTAAAGCTACGGTTTCCTAGGACTGTCGGTCGGCGGAAACCGACGCAATTTACGTTTGCCAAAGTGCGGGAAAAAGACTTTGCGCAAGTTTAAGGAACAATATTGTTTCTATGATTCTAATATTGCTCAACGTCAATAGTATTTTGTCAGTTTTAACGTTGCTCTAACAACCAATTACATTTTACAATATGAGATTGCGTGCGCAAAGTTTGAGTTTAGTTTTTAGAGTAAAAAATATATTCTTACGGAATATGCGGAAAAATGTACTAGGTTCCAATATGTGGGTTCGTTCTTAGGTTCAAAAGGCTGTAAGTTTCTTGGGCAAGCATGTAGTAGTATACCAACTAGATGTAACTGTCTTCTTTCTGTATTTTCAGCCACATACTTGCATCATTTCAGCATAGCATCCATGTGTTAATAAACGGCGTCTAAAATTTTACAAAAAGTTACTCCATTAGGTTCCAGATTCTTTATCTACGCCACTGACACAGTTTGTTTATTTTTAACATATCATAGAAATAAATATTTCATCAGATCTGAATTTTTCTTACCTCTAACCAGTTTCTTATCAGTTCTTGAAAATTCTGTTGTATTTTCATCTACGCCGTTAGATTTTTGTCATAGACAGAATATTTAATCAAAATAATGTCGTGGGAAGCTGTTTTGGACATTGTACTATTTTGTGTTTTGGTAATTTGGGGTTTAGGAACGTTTTAACTTTAGTTCGTGAAAATAGTTTTATAATAAGTGAGGTGGCATCCTAAAGGTATTTTTTCTTCTTTAAGAATTGTTTTATGTTAAGTTTTTTTGACATCCCACGAAGGCATATGCCTAAATACCAGAGCACCGTTGGTGTTGGGTTATTTGATGTTTAACCCATCGTTCCCCCTGTTCCGTCAACGTTGTCCAAGTACTGAAACATGCAGTTATGCATTTCACAGCACCTTTTAGACAACGCGGTAGTGCCACCACGGTCGTTATTTTTAAATAACTTCTACCTAAGTGAATAGTAGCCTCAATTTTCTCATTGTTAATTATAGATACAGGGTGTTGTTAAGAAAATTTAAGTGTAGATTTAACTATTGAAAATATGAAAAAAAAGTATATACAGGGTGTCCGGAAAGGTGAGGTTAAAAATGATAGGGGTGATAGAGTGGGCCAACATAATGTTAGTACTTCATATAAAATAAGTTCTATCGGGCTTCCTTAGGGAGTTATTGACCTTCAAAGTTAGAATTTAAAAAAGTATTTTATTTTTAACTTTTAAACGGTTGCCACAATAATAATGATATTTGGGCATTTAAATAAACATTTACCAATGCTTTTTTCCATAGGCAAATGATGCGCAGTAAGTCATAATTATACAGGGTCAGACGATTTTTTTTCGTTTATTGTATACATTTTTACAAAGATAAAAAATTTGACATTTTGCTTTCACAATTTCATTCCTTCATTATTTTTGTACAAATGATGGCGGCACACCTGGAAGTAAAATGTTCCGGAGGTAAAATACCCCTCCATTCGGTTCTCCAGGCGAGGGGTGCATCCGGGAGGCCTTCATCGAGAAGTTTAATTTCTTTTGCAAACATATGTAGGCTTAACACCAATATAAACTCCGTTCACCATCACCTTCAGTCATCTAAGCCCCACATACTGTTTCTAACGGAATCACAAATAAGTTCTAAATCTTCAACCAGCCACCTTCTCTTTCCAGGCTACGAACTTATTTCATCTTTTCGCCCACATGGTGGCGTATGTGCTTACGTCCGCAACGATCTGGCTTGTGCTCGAGTTTCCAATCTTGAATCGGGTAGGCCCGATATCCTTTGACTTAAACTTTCCCTTAGGTCTTCTACTAAATTTATCTGCTGTTTGTAACTAGAACTAACCAGTTCTTTTCCGCCACTAGCTTTGGAAGATGAAATTGTTTCTACCGCTAAAGGAAAGGCAGAATTATTTGCTAAACAATTTGCTGCCAATTCAACCCTTGACCCTCCCGTAAATCATCCAATTCCAGCGGTTACCCCAGTTCCTCATAAAATGCCCGATATTATTTTTAAGGTAAAACACATTAAGCGTATCCTTTCTTCCCTTAACACCAAGAAATCGTCTGGGCTGGATGGCATACCAGCAATCGTTTTAAAAAATGTGCTCCAGAACTTGCACCAATCTTAACTCGGCTCTTTCGAATTTCTTACTACACGAGTATCTTTCCGGAATGCTGGAAAGCTGCACGTGTTCCGCCTATTCCCAAGAAAGGGATCTAAATCTCTTCCATCTAACTATAGACCAATTTCAATTCTCTCAGTTCTCAGACGGATTTCGCCACAAAAGATCTACAGCAAATATTCTTTCCTTCGTATCACACTGCTGGAATAAGTCTCTTGAGTTTCTAGGTGAGTCCCAGATCGTTGCTCTTGATATATCCAAAGCTTTTGACCAGGTCTGGCATGCCGCACTTCTAAATAAACTTCCTCCTATGGTCTTTCAACTAAACTCTGTACTTGGCTCTCTAGTTATCTATCTGATCGTCGTATATCAGTTATTGTGGATGGCCATTCTTCAAGCTTTCACCAAGTAAATGCTGGAGTCCCTCAGGGCTTAGTTCTGGCACCAACATTGTTTCTTCTTCACATCAAGGACCTTCTCTCGTCCACAACTAATTCCATTCATAGTTTCGCCGACGATAGTACCCTTCACTCCAGTTTTCAGGTTCCTAAACCCATTACTAAACCTGACTTGGAAAACAAACGCAGAGCGATGCAGATATCTCTTTCGCAGGATCTTAATTTAATATTGGATTGGGGCGCTAAAAATCTCGTCCATTTTAATGCATCCAAAACACAATCATGTTCCTTGTCGCGAAAAGAGTCATCAAATACTCATCCTCTACTTATGAGCGGCCAAGTTTTACAGAGCAAAGACACCTTTAATCTTGAAACATTTGAAAGTAACCTTAACTGGCATAATCACATTGTATCTATAGCCACGGCAGCTTCAAAAAGCTTGATTTCTTTTTCGAACCAAAAAGTATTTTTCCCTTCTAATTTATACCGGGCCTTCCCACTTTGTTCGTTCTTTATCCCTAGAGTTTCTAGGTTGTGGAACCTGCGCTGCCCGCGGAGGTCTTTCCTTCCCCCAAATCTTTAAGTGTTTAAGTCCCGTGTCAACAAACTCCCTCTTACCTCGCCCGGTACCCACGGTACGTTAGTATTTAGGCTTTTAGCCTTCGTGGTTTGTCCAAAGATAAAAAAAAGGTATACCTTATTTAAATTAATATTTTGGACCGTTTTTTTATAAAATCGCATTTTAAATCTAGGCATACCAGCATTTTGTATGTAGTAAAAATCCAGTTTTTGAGAAAATTATTAATATGTAGTAAAAATAATTAAAAATGGTGTTTGTAAGCCTTTTTAAACTTTATAATACAAATAAAGACTATTTTTTTATAATTTTACTATTATTTAATAATTTTCTCAAAAAATTGAATTTTTTATTACATACAAAATGTTGTTCTGTCTGGATTTAAACGCTATTTTTATGAAAAACGGTCCGAGATATCGATTTAAATAAGGTATACCTTTTTTTAACAAAAATGATGAAGGAATCACCAAACCAAAACGTCAAATTTTTAAAAATATATATAATAATAAATAATATTATTATAATTGTGGCAACCGTTTAAAAGTCATAAATGAAATACATTTTTTTATTCTTACTTTGAAGGTCAATAATTCCCTAAGGAAGCGTAATTGAACTTTTTTTATATATATAGTACCAACATTACTTTGCCTCACTCTATCATCTTCATTTTGACCTCACCTTTCCGGACACCCTGTAAAAACTTGGGTCCACAAATTCCTCTTTCCCCAGATACACATACTCTTGTTTTTTTTTAAATATCTTAAATATTCTTTACCCAATTT
Source organism: Listronotus bonariensis (assembly GCA_014170235.1). Lineage (NCBI taxonomy): Eukaryota > Metazoa > Arthropoda > Insecta > Coleoptera > Curculionidae > Listronotus > Listronotus bonariensis. The sequence continues at coordinate 2,051 of JACEGR010002741.1, read as the reverse complement.
TGTTTTAATTTGGCATTGGTATTTGATGCAGGGTAGTTTATCACTAACTTAATTACATTTAATAAATCCAGTGGCGTCATAAGCGGCAACTAAGGGAATATTTCTAACAAAAAACGGTACGCCACTGACTGTGTAAATGTGTGTAAAATTTTAATGCTTTCATTAAAGTAAGCAAAAAAAATAAAAATCTTTTGTATCTTTATTACTTGTTTTTTTTTGTTTAGTTTAAGAGAAAAAATAAGTGGGAACTCTTTCTTTTAAAAATTAGTTTTTTTTTTTTAATTTTTTATTGCCAATTATGTCGCAACAACAATAAATACTTAATTAAATAAGGTTTATATAGAGTCTAACAATTTTTACTAAAATGTTTTCGAAATTTTTGAAAAGTTTAATTCCTTGTATTTTGAGAAAGAAAATTTGCAGGACACATGTTTATATGTCTAAACTATTCTTAACCACCTCGATCTAAAATCTATAACTTGTTGTATAATAAATAAATATTTTTTAAAATTATTTTCAGGAACAAGTTATTTTTAATCTAGACAAAAAGTGACGAGCCTAGTTATCCTCAACCCAGACCTGCCATATAAGTGCACACTGTACAACAGTGTGACCAGTGCTCTATTTTCCATCGGAGTTATTGGACTGATATTCGTCGGACTCTATCTTTTGAGTCTTGCTTTTAAAGTTTATAGAAATTACGAGATGCAGAAAAAGAAGAGGTAAGTAAAATCGCACGTATAACGGCCAACACACTATGCAAATTGTTCTACGACGGGTTGTATAGACAATATTACAGACAGTCGGTCCCACAGACATATCTAATCTGAACATGAATTAGTTGTAAAGATTTGTTGTACGATTTTATTGTCATTTGGGAAAATCATACGATTTCATTTGTATAATGTTATTCTGGCACCAATTTTTAAGGAAAAATTATTGCGTCGCTAGTAATCGCCTATAAAAAGAAGTTTAGACCAAAAAGAGATTGTTTCAAAAAATTGGTTATACATTAATTGGCTATAAGAATTATGTACCTAATAAACTACCAATGGAATAAAACTAAATTTGTTTCTAAAAGTCAATACAAAATACGTACGTGCGCAGACATTATGCAATCGGTCGTACAACAAATTTTTGCCGCCCAAAGTTTTATGCGATTTGACCGTGTCGTACAACTTATTGAACGACAGCGCCACATTATGTGACTATCGTTTCGACTGTCAAATCTACTTGAGTTGTACAGTGTTTTCATTTATATTTTACTACCTACTTTTAACTATAACCATTAAGGATAGAAAAACGTCCTTGGTAAAGTTTTATACTTTTTCATCTATTATCTTTTAGCATAAAAATAAAACTCAAGAAAAAATGAAGAGGTAATTTTTTTTTAATGGGACATCCTGTATATTATGTCACCATTAAAAAGTCTTTCAAAAGTTGAAAATACTACATTTGATAATATATGCCCATTAGTTCAGTTATGACTCATTAATCTTGATATAATTTCCATTAGCATCTACAGTCTCAGGTTAGTACCATAGATAGTTAGGTATAATGGAAATTATATCTTTTATTTTTCAGGTTTAAGTGGTCATATTTCAAAAACTATTAAAGATAGATAACATATCACCTGTGGAATTTTGTAGTACTTCTTGTAAGCGCTTTTTAATTGGTGATATAACATACAGGGTGTTCCATTAAATAAAGTTTACCTCTTCAATTTTCTTGAGTTGTTGATGTTCATTTGTTTCTTTTTATGCTTAAAAATAATAGATGAAAAATTATAAACTATAGATTATTCTTGTTTATAGTTAAAAGTGGGTGGCAAAATACAGGATGTCCAGTAACTTAACCGACAAACCTTTAAGGCGTGATTCTACAATGAAAAATAAGAAAAAAATTATATGAACATATGTCCTAAACGTCTTAGTTCAATCTACGGGATAGTAAAAATTAAAAAAATTATCGTATTTTTATTATAACTTTCATACCAATAAAAATATTAAAAAAAAAAAAGAAGACATCTCCTATGCATCAGAAGATATTTT